>JAOUQZ010044102.1:0-12008 GCA_028564935.1 Neosilurus hyrtlii | reverse complement strand
CTTTGCTTTTTTGTTTTTCTCCTTGTTACCTGATAGTTTATTCTTTACATTCTGGACAGTCATACTAAGCATTTCACCACATATTGTACTATGTATAATTTGTATGTGACAAATAAATTTGAATTTGATTTGAAATTTGAATACTGGTACTCTAACGTCATCTGGACCCTTTAACTCGGGCCAAATCTCAGGAATTTATCAGGGGATCGTTACATTAATGTGATAATGAGGCTATTCATAAATAGAAATCTGAAGACCAAGGCTCAGAAAATCTATACCGGATTTATCAAGTTTAAAAGGCACACGCTCCAGAATGTAGGCAAACACTCACAAAATTTCAGGGTTTACTAAAAACCAGTCTGTCAGCATACCGGTAGGTGTTCGTACGTGTACATGTGTGTGTGTGTGTGTGTGTGTGTCGTGCACACCTGTCACCTATGCTCTGTTTTTGGATACAGTACTCATGCTGTAACAATGCTAAATCCTTTCCATGGGTGCTGTCAATCACTTAGAAATATCAGTAAAGCACCTGTTCGGAGGCATGCACAGTCTTGAGAATATTTCATAAGGAAACTAAATGTTTCTCCTTCTAAGACTGACATATTTATAAATAAGAGAAGAGAAGAGATCACCCCCTGAATTCTCATTACACCTGGGTGTGATAGCTGTGACCCTCACCCTTAACAGCATCACAGCCTTGATTAGGGCTTGATGGAGCAGGTCACGTGGTTCTCACCTGCGCACATTAGGCCCCCTTGGAAGATGATGGCACAGCACACGTCGCACCATCCTTCTGACGCCTCCTCCCTGAACTCGTGTCCCTCTCCTCTCCTTCCGAATATACTCCTCACATCCGGGGGCTTGTAGCCCCTCTTCCTGGCACGTGGGGCTGCCCCTCCGTCGTCGGCGCACCTGAGCAGGTCGTTGGGAGCTTCCCTGAGCTTTTTGTCGGGGTGGGGATCCCGCGGGGACCTCGCTCCTCTCGCCCTGCGCATTTCAGCTCCTGTCTTACCGTCGAGTCTCTAACCGCGAGCCTGCGCGTCTCACCCCGAGCGCGCGCGCGCGCGCAGTCAGGAAACGGAGCGCGAGAGGTGAGACAGGCGAGGAACGAGGCGCGGGCGCGCGCGCGCGCGACACACAACCACAGCCACGCCCGCGCACTTCAACACCCGACTGGGCAAGAAAGCACTATAATAACATATAATACCAAGTGATATCATAGGGTTAAAGCAGGTCTCCACGCCTGGTGTGAGGTGAAAACACAGCCTGGTTGTTGTCCTGATGACTGGTAGAGTCTAACACGTGAGGAAGTCCTGGTTAGTTTTCTAATGATGAATCACTGCTAATACAACAGTGTCAATAACCACATTTTTTTTTCTCAGTTGTTGCTATGGGAACGTGCATACCTGCTCACCTGCTCACAGTGCAATTATCCAATCAATCAGATCATGTAGATACACGCTGAGAGCTTGGAGCTGCACATTTACTTCCCAGGCGTATTAAATTAAATTAAAACATTCATTTGTTTTCTGAAGCGCTTCATCCCGATCAGGGTCGCGGGGAGCCTGGCGCCCATCTCAGCCGACTCCGGGCGAGGGCAGAGTACACCCGGGCCAAAAACACTCTGACAGCTATGCGGCCTCCTCCTGATGAGGATCAGCAATGGTTCTTTTACATGCCTCTCACCACAGACAGTCGGCCTTTGATAACCCAGTTAGCTGCACTGGGGGGAGAGTAGTGACATCCCGCTGATAGTGGGTCTTGAACCTCAACCTTGGGATCAGTAATACAGCACCCTACCACCGGGCCACCACTGCTACTATTAAATCAACATGAAATATAGGAAATAAGATGAAATCATTCAGTCTTTCTGAAACCATTTGCTTCCTCCTGTACGTGAGTGTCAATAACCCCTGGACTGGGTGTGATGATATTAGTAAACAAAGCCATCTGTTTTTATTTGTCTTCAAATTATATGCCTTCCTCTAATTCCTAGCGCTTGATCTTAGACTTCCCAACAATCTACATGTCTGTGTTGCACTGCCGAGTTATCATGCATATGAATGATCGGTCCTCAGTTTACACAGTCTTGTGAGTGTTACTGTTATTATAACCCTGGGTTTGCACTGGGGCACGATATCCACGATCTCCACTATTCAAAAAAGTGTCAAGCTCCATGATTTCTGAGCACGCTTGAAGCATGGTCAGGGTATAAAAAGCAGGCATAAAACATAATAATAATAATCGTAGCAAAATCTTTGACAGTCAAAAACTCTGTCACGGTCATCACAATCATCGTGATCATCAGGATTCCACCCTTTTCCCTCAAGATCATCACGATTTCACCAAATTCCATAAAGATCATTAGGATTCCACCCCTTTCCCTCAAGATCATCACAATTTCACCAAATTCCCTAAAGATCATCAGGATTCCACCACGTTTCCCCAAGATCATCACGATTCCACCAAGTTCCCTCAAGATCATCACGATTCCACCAAGTTTCCTCAAGATCATCACGATTCGGTCCCAGGACCCCCACACTCATCACGATTCTCTCAAATCATGGAGATAGTGGACATCGTAGCCCCAGTGTAAAGCCAGGCTAAACAGGTACAGAACCAAAACAAGATGTAAAACAGGTGAATAAGAGATACTAAGCCTGTGGGGTGGTTTCACCAGGAAACCTTCGTATTCAGCCAAAATGAACTGATAATGCAAAACAAAACACATAGGCTATTCACTAGTGAATGAGCAACTTCAAGTTAATATTCATGTCAGACACCACAATGTTTGGGGGTGTGAACTCTGTGACATTCACTGTGGCATGGTTTAGGTGTTCAACAGGCTGGCTTAAATATTTCAGAAACTACTGACCTGGAATTTTGGCTGACAGTAGTTGGTAGACTTTACTTAAAATAGTATGAAGGCATTCAGAGATTCAGTTCTTATGAACCACATTGTTTATAAGAGGAGTCAGAGGAAAATGCTCAGGCTGGTTTGAATAGAAAAGGCTACAGTAACTCGGATAGCCACTCTTTACAGCCATGGTGAGCAAAAGCATGTCAGAAAGCACAACACACTGACTGAATCATGAGAAGGGGTGACTATAATAACAAATAATCACATCAGATTCCACCAAGAATTGAAATCTGAGACTGCACTGGCACAGGAAGTGGACAACTGAAAAGATAAACATTTCTGCTATCTTCCTCTCCATTTTTGATGACTACTGCTGAGTCAGATTCCTGGAGTTGTGGCGTGAAACCCAGCAGTCTACTAATGTACCTGTTGTAACTCATCTATTTTGAGGGTTGACATGTCATTCATTCTGCTGCTGATTGCTCAGTTGCTTGAATGCGCAGGTGTAAAGGAGATCCTATTAAAGTCGACAGAGTGTATTGTGAAAGCTGAAAATCATTGGGCGGCATGGTGGCATAGTGTTTTGCACGCCCGTGTCACAGCAAGGTGGTCTTGGGTTTCTGTGTGGAGTTTGCATGTTCTCCCTGTGCTTGAGTGGGTTTCCTCTGGGTACTCCAGTTTCCTTCCACATTGCAACTGGCTGTTCCAAATTGCCCAAGGGTATAAATGGTTTTGCGTGTTGCCCCTGTGATGGTCTGACGAGCTGTTCAAGGTGTACCCTGCCTGTGCCCAGTGAGAGCTGAGATAGGCACCAGCCTTCCAGCAACCCTAGCAGGATTATGCACAGTAGAAGGAAGAGGTGAGTGCCCATAATATCATTTTTAGTACCTTAGAAAGTACAGTGTGTAACATTTTGGTAACTCTTTTAGCATAAATTTATGTCATCAATAAATAAGTGTTCTGTATTTTATAAGCAGGGCGGCATGGTGGTGCAGTGGTTATCTCATCTGCCTCTCAGCAAGAAGGCCTGGGTTTGATTACCGGGCTCAGGAACCATGAACCATGTTCTCCTCGTGCTTGTGTGGGTTTCCTCCAGGTACTCCAGTTTCCTCCCACAGACCAAAAACATGCACAATAGGCTGATTCTCTGAGTCAAATCGCCACGCAGTGTGAGTGTGAATGGTTGTGTGAGTGTTGGCCCTGTGAGTTATCTAGCGTGTAACCCGCCCTAGCTCAGAGCTTCAATCTGGAGCCTCACCACTAGATGTCACTAAATCTTCCACACAGTAGCTTTAGTATGCATGGTCTAGCTGGAACCAGATTAAAATGATTTAAAGTGCATACATCAAATGGACTGTAATTAGTTTTACAAGCAATATCCTTAAAAGATACACTACGTGCTCTATATACAGGATGCATACGATAATGAGCAGTTGATGTACCTTTCAAGGTACCAACAAAGGACAAAGAAAAGCAAAGTTTATTATCCTTTTTTATAAGAAGAAATTTATTTTAAACTAACTTTAGCTGTGTAAAACTAGTCTAATTATTTTTTTCCACCATAAAATATACAACCAGTTGATAAATATATAAAAAAATTATTTTTTATTTTATTTATAAATTAATAAAAAAAATTTTTTAAAAGAGACAAAGCAAATAAGCAAAGGCATTTTTGGGGAACTCTTATATTCAGGCTTCTACACTCAGAAAAATATAGGTTCTTCAGAGTGATTCAATTGAGACACAAAGCTTTTTAGCAAGTGGTTCTTTAAAGAACCCCCAGAGGTGCACCAAAAATTATTCTTCTATGGCATCACTCTGAAGAAACATTTATTCAGATTATAAAATACTGAAATCTGATCACTCACATCCTTGAACACTGAAAACATGAATTTAACACTTTAGAATGTGGGTTTAGTTACTGCATACTGATATCTGACATGTTCTGGAGCATGGAATTGTTCCAAGGTTTTTTTTTCTCTCCCCCTCCCCGCTTTTCATTCTAGAATATGTAAAGTTTTGTTTTGACATTTCGGAATACTGACATTTTACAGATATTGCAGAACACTGAACATCATAAAAACATCTTAGCATAGAGAAACCTTAATATGAGCATTCTGTAATACTGTGAAAATTTGGCAGTCCTGCTATGTCACTTTGGCCTCTTTGGCCATCAGCGATGAGCCCACGATATTGCAGAGTATTCTTATACTGGTTTGGGTTTGGCTAAATTCATTAAGTCCTATGATTTCTTTGCTATACTGTATTAATCCCACAAGGGAAGCTATTTTCTCTGCATTTACCCATCCAAAGTGAGCACACACATACACTCACTTGGAGCAGTGGGATGCCACACACATTAGGGTGCCTGGAGAGCAGTTGGGGGTTAGTTGCCTTGCTCAAGGGCACTTCAGTCATGACGGGTAAAGCTCACTCCCCCACCGCCACACAAATTTCATCCTTTCAGTCCCAAAGCCGCTTCTCTAACCATTAGGCTACAGCTGCCCTAAAGATAGGAGCCTGCATACCTCATGTGATGATCGAACTCACAACCTTCAGATTATGAGACTGACGCTCTACCTGCTGCGCTAACGAGGCGGTTTCCTAAAACAAACTATAATAGGCACTGGTTTTGTTACTTTTTTTTTTTTTTAAAATAGAAATGATCAGTGAATTCAGAGTTCAGGTGAAGTACTTAAGCCCTTTGTTTGAGAAGCAGCTAAAATTTACAGAATCCTCTGTGGACACACACACACAAAATAAATAAATGAAATAAATATTATATACATATGCAGACAAGATGACTATCTAGTACATGTTAAATATTTATTCACAACACAAGTAGACAAATATTTTATTAAGAAATATATATGTACAATAATTTCATAACTTCGACATCTGTAAAGAGATATGTAAACATTTTAGTTTTGGGGTTGTTTTTTTTTTACAATTTTAACACAGATTTATTCAAGTGACTTGAACGCTGAGAAAAATGAAATCAAGAAAATCCAACGGAGGGAGAAAAAATTATATAAATAAAGAAAGAAAATCCCATAGGCTTATTCAACCTCCCCTTCAGTATCACTGTCTGTCCCAAACACCTTTTCCTGAAAAGTGAAAAATAAAATAAATTAGCAAAAAATTTTAATTTATTGTAAAATAATGGAAAGAAAAAAACAAATGAGGCGAGTCATGAGCAAACTCGACAGTAAGGTGTAATGCACTTACATAGCCGCCTTGTTGGAGAACCCAGGGGGTGAAATAATCCTGCAGAAATTTGGCTCCGAAGCCCAGCACTCGGTTCATGGGATGGCAGTCCATTGTGTTCAGGCGGCTGGTAAGTTCACAGGTGAGTGCAATCTTAGCCTGTTCTGGGCTCTGTGCAGTAGAAAGCTCCTCTGGAGTCAGAGTCTCCATAAAGTTCCGAGCCACTTTTTTAAAGAAAGCGTACGACAGGCAATCCTGGAGCTGTTTCCTGAGCTTGTTGTCTTTTTCAATCTATTGAAAAACAGTTGGTAACTATAATATACACCGTTTTAAAGTAATCATATATGCATATGAATTTTAAAAATGATACAAAATAAATAAATAAATATTTTCCATTTAATAATGCAGAATGCAACTCAGATCAATGCTGGGGAAAAAACTGTTTATGGTGCCACCTTGTGGACCAAAGATAAAAAAAAATCACTTCATTTGATTAATCACAGAGAAGTGGCATGTACTTGTCATGTCATTTTCTGAACCTCTTAAACCTAATTAGGGACGCGGGGAGGCTGGCGCCCATCTCAGCCGACTCTGGGCGAGGGCAGAGTACACCCCAATGCTCGTCAGGTCATCGCAGTGACATGTACTTAAATATATATAAATTATATACATTTGAAATAATATTAAAGTTAAAAATTCTGATTATTACTGTTAATGCACTAATACAGTATTGCAGAAACTTTAAAACTTGACTTTGTATGAACCTTATTATTTATCTAATGGAAAACTGGTAGTTACTATTAGTGAGGTTTCCTCCCTGCTTACATGTGGAGTACCTCAAGGTTCAAGTTTAGTTATTTTAAAACATATACACACGCTAACTCTGGACAAAATCTGTGGATCCGATGTGACTAACCGAGCAGTTCTTCACTAGATTAATGAGGTTTGAAATTGGATGTCCTATAAATTTCCTCAGCTTGTAATTTTTAAGAACAGTTCTTTTGATTAAATGGTAGCTAGTGACTGAATACAGCTCATGTGAAGCAGACACACAAACACACAACCATTCACACTAACTCACAATTTGGAACAGCCAATTAGCTTAATGTGCATGTCTTTGGACTGTGGGAGGAAACCGGAGTGCCCGGAGGAAACCCATGCAAGCATGGAAACAGCATCACACAGAAACGCCCTCACCGAGCTTAGGACTCAAACCCAGGACCTTGTTGCTGTGAGGTGCAAGTGCTAACCACAATGCCATCATGTCACTCTATGTTTAAGTTCCGTGTATATTGTGAAGCTGATACTTTTTGTTGATTATTTTTTGTTTGAAGGTACTCCATACTATTGTGTATTTATTCATATGTGAAATTTTACATAATCTGTACAGATGTTGAAACAACAACCCTCATTTAATGGATCCCTAGTGCTCTAGAAGACCATGAAAAGGCACCTATCCTGATATTGTTGCTTTTAAATGTAAAACCCCCATATGCTGCATCAATGAAACCTAATGAATTAATGTGACTTACTTCCTTATTAAGTTTATCTCCATGTTCTCTAAGCAGATCCACAATTCTTTCGACAATGTCTGCAGACAGAAGATAAGGATTAGAAAACCAGGTAAGACATCACTACAAGCTGTGTACTGTATGTAACACTTGAAGATAACAGTCACATTCTCTTTTCTTACTGTTAGGGAAGTAAAACAATAATACAGACAAGAAATACGCACCAGGATCTTTATCATCACCACCATCACATTCTATTTCTGTAGGCATGAAATGCACACTGTCTGAGATCTTACTCAACTTGTTGATCATTTGTTCCACTACGTCCTGATCTGAATCTGCTGGAGTAAAGAGAAAAGTGATTGATGTTTAATAGGTAAAAAAAGTTTGAACATGATTCATAACCTCCTCACATTGACACTCACATGGATACGCAGCTGCCCATCGTTTGTCATGTTTAACGGCAGGAACATCATCTTTCATTGGCCGAATGCAGCTTATCATCTTTGACAATCTACGCTTCTTCGATTTCTTCCGTTTATTTGGGTCCTGAGGGTGTGTAGGTGACACGACTTTCGGCTCTCCAACGCCATTGCTCTGTGGGGGGTGACTGTTTGTGGCTGTTTTCTTCTGAGTGTACCTCAGAAGGAGTTTGTACTCTATACTGTCTTTGGGAAACATCTGTGCAAGCAGTTCTGCCTGATCCCTGGGGAAGAAAAAAAAAAACAAAACATGCAGGACATGAATTTTGTACATCATTCAGCACTGAGAATTATGGGTGAAGTTTGTATAAAGTTAAAAAGCACCTTGCATTCACTACACAGCCGTGTCATTTAATATTTAAACTTGTTTACATGAAACAACTGCTTTCACAACAAATTTGTAGTTAAAATTTTTTTTTTTTTTATTTTATTAAAAAGAAAGTAAGCCACCAGACCAGGAATTTCCTGGGACTGTTTGGGGCTATAATCATCTTCGCTAGTAACTTCTAGAAAACTTTGTCAGCTCTGTGTCAGGTACTTTCCCTCTACTCATACACTACTCATTCCTGCCAAGTCACCCACTGGAAAATCCCCCCCCCACCCGAAACACTTCCCTATGTAAAATTCCATACATCTCCTGTGGTGTTTGTTCACGTGTATAACAGAAGTAACATACCTGAGGTGAAAAACAAGGAGGTGTATTTGATCATGTTATGCCCTGAAACTACACTTCTCAGATTTATTGCTGTTTTAATTTTATATGTGACTTTTCTTTAAGGGTCATATTGGCATGTTATTTAATTGACTAAAAGATTACAATTCATGTTTTTTTTTTTTTTAATACCTTCTTTCAGATAACTGTCATTAAACATGTTCAAATACTAGAAAAATAAATTAGGCCAGATTTAAATAAATAAATCCCTGTTTCTCATCAGCACCCCCACCCAAAATTGGCACTCCATCTAATTTCCCCCCCTAAATTTATTTGTATTTATTTATTTCTTTTTTTGAAAAACCATGTTCAAAACATCAGAAAACGCCTCAGACCGTAAAAACGGCCCAGAAGGCGATGCGGTGTTAGATTCTGAGATGGTTTAGTTCTGTTTGAGTTCTATTTTCTAAAGATTTTTGAAACTGCAAGGCTGCTGTTCTACAGACAGCTGTTCGAAGTTCAACACATGTTAAACGGACATGTACGTGTAAAAGACTGCTCATCTAGGGTGTATCGTGAAGCAGAAAATTGGAACGCATACTTCTAAAAGGTTCTTGTCATTTAAGCTTTTGGGCTTCAACAATCACCTCATTGCTCTATTTAAAATATACGAACACAAAAAAAACAGAAAACTTAAAAAGTGCAGATTTTTTTTATCTGGCTTTTGCTGAAACAGAAGTAATTGCTACATTTACAGGAGCCACTTTAAATCCTCACTGTAAGAGTAAATGCAAAAGTATTGCCAAGGAATACAAGACTATCCAGGGTCCCTAATTTCCTCTGATTAAAAAGCTTACTCTCTCACTCATTGTGGAGGCTGGAGTCTACTTCAGCTGACACTGGGTGAAAGTGAGGTACACCCTGAAATGGCTTGAGAGGTCATCGCAGGGCAACACACACACACACAAACCTACACCTAGGGGCAATCTGGAACAGCCAGTGAGCCTAGTGTGCATGTCTTTGGACTGTGGAAGGAACCGGAGTACCTGGAGGAAACCCACACAAGCACAGGGAGGACATGCCATCTCCATACAGAAACATCCTTGTCTAGCCCAGACTCGAACCCAGAACATGCTTGCTGTGCGGCGGACCACTACACCACCCTGCCGGCATTGAAAAGCTGAAATTTCTTATAACGGATGTAAAAACAGGCTGCCTTCATGCTGAGCAGACAAAAAGCAGCCATGATGTTTTAACCTCATCAAAATGAAGCTCAACAATGTACAGATTTACTTTATTTACTGGTTTAAAGTCTTTTAAGTACAAAATTTGGTGTGTTCACTGCTTCAACACAGAAATAACCTGACAAGAAGTACAACATTAAGAAATATTACATTAAATAAATGACAAAACAGTCTAAACTGGTTACTAGCAGAATTCCATGATATCCCAGAACTCATGAGAACTCAGGAGGGGCTGAGTAAACAAATCAAATCCCCAACATAACCGATAGGGGGCACACAGAGCAGACTCAGCCTGTGCCCGGACATGTTCCTCAGCTGATCAGTGTGACGTGCCAGGAAATCCCTGCGTCACTCCCACTCCCGAGTCACCAATCAGCCTATCTACTACTCCATCTATACATTCAAATACAAATTAATTCGCCATAAAAAATTTACTTTCGTGGTTTGAGTATATCTGGCAACCAAACAGACTTTGTGTCATATAAACAAATAACATATTCCCCCTGTATTATATATAAAAACACAATAAATCCAGTACAGCAGTTAATGATAAGAACACCAAGCACAGCCCTGAACAGCTGCTTCTTCCTTTTAACCACACAGAGTTTAGTGTGTAGCTGTAGAATATCTAAGCCGTGTGAATAGAACACAAAGCAACGATGAGAACTTACACAGTTTGTTCTTGTGTCCCGTTCGCCATGTTGCCCCAAAATCTCTGAAGTCCAGTAACTCCGTGGCTTCGCACCAGCCTCGCTTTTAAATGTTTTGTGGGCGGGGTTTAAAGGCTGGTGAAAAAGTTTATCCAGTAGAAAAAGTCAGATTTTCCAGGACACTGATTGGACATTCAGAAGCGCTCGAAACCCTTTATTTAAAACAAACAAACAAACAAACAAACAAACAAATACAAAAAGTGCACAAAACGAATAATTAAATAAACAAACAGACAAACAGACAAACAGACAAACAAACAAACAAACAAATACAAAAATTGCACAACACGAATAATTAAACAAACAAACAAACAAATACAAAAATTGCACAACACGAATTATTAAATAAACAAACAGACAAACAAACAAACAAACAAACAAACAAACAAACAAACAAACAAACAAACAAATGAAAAGGTCCTCTTGGATTCAAAAAGTCCAGGACAACAGATTGTCACTTTCATCCCCCTCACTCAGTGTAATAATTTGATAAACCGCTTAAACCCACTAGGGTTGCGGGGAGGCTGGTGCCTATCTCAGCCGACCCTGGACGAAGGCGGAGTACACCCTGAACAGCTCACCAGACCATCACAGGGCCAACACACATTCACACACACACACCTAGGCTCACTTTGGAACTTTGCCCAATGTGCATGGTTGTGGGAGGAAACCGGAGTACCTGGAGTAAACCCATGCAAGCATGAAAACTTCACACAGAAATACCTCAGCCTGGGAATCAAACCCAGGACTTGCTGTTAGGTGGACACTATGTCCACTACAACACTGAGTAAATAGAGCTTTTCTATTTATTTTAATAGCCCTGTTGCTCCATTATACAAAATAAAAGCTTTATATAATAAAAAAAAAGAAAGAAAGTTGAGTTCATTCCTTGAAACCAGACAGCATTACAAGAATCTAACCAGGAAGTAAATCCTTTTAGGAGATAAAGAATTAACAATTATTCTAGTCAAGGTGGATGTCGCTGAAAAGTACCCCAAGACATAAGGACAAGCGAAATCCACCAAGCTTGAGGAGAATAACTGTTTGAGTATTTATATAAAAACATAAAAAGCTAATTAAATCAGATATTTATAGTTTATTTTACATACTGTAACCATGACATAGGCAGGTCAGTGCCTGTGCCAAGTGTTATTCACTTGGGATGTTTTTTCTTTTAAATCCACAGCTATTGGACCAATCAGAGCGCACTATTCCCAGTAGGATACACTAACAAAGATTGAGGTTTATACATGCATTTATTCTGCATTTATATATATATATATATATATATATATGTGTGTGTGTGTGTGTGTGTGTGTGTGTGTGTGTGTGTGTGTGTGTG
>JAOUQZ010044101.1:0-12009 GCA_028564935.1 Neosilurus hyrtlii | reverse complement strand
TGTGTGTGTGTGTGTGTGTGTGTGTGTGTGTGTGTGTGTGTGTGTGTGTGTGTGTGTGTGTGTGTGTGTGTTAAGAAAATGATCTGTATACACTGTGTTTAATATCATTTACAGACTGTGAGAAAAGCACTATTATACATGATTACGGTGAAACATTCAGGACATCCATGCAGGAACTCGGAGTGTACTCAACTCATTTCAGACCATCATCAGACAACATGGTTGCATACTGCACAAGCAGTAAACACTAAAGCTGCGTCCACACAGGAAGCAATGAAGAAACAACAAGCCGCCATGTAATCAATGAACGCCAGCAAAATTAGCAATGACAGGCAAGATTTTCTCAAGAAACACCAAGTGGGCGGGGACTGAAATCAACAATGCCTATTTTTCACAGAGTGAAATTCAAACGATAACCAATCAGAGCTTAAAGATACTGTAGATTGACAGATGGTGCCAAACACTGAGTTTCCTAAAACATTTTTTGTGGGGAAATAATGAAGACAAGTTTAATGATTCCGCCCACATCATACACAATCACATTATTGCCGAGTGCTTTACGACCTCACACAGGGCTAATATTTATTATAATATGAACTATATACAATATAAACTAAACATTAAATAATAAACAGGGATGAGAACAGGTACAACAGGTACAACAGTACCTGCTGGGGGTTCAGGGGACTAAGCCCCGAAAATTTGGGGGATTTTCTAGGAAAAAGGGGGTAAAATGATATCCCCTGGATGGACATTTTTAAGGGTACGTAATAATATGTTGAAAAAAATATTGACAAAGTTTACATTACCTTCCTTTTGAGAAGCCAATGGTCATTCTACTGTTACATCGGGAAAACGCCAGGGTATATCATCAATATTTTTTTTCTCAACTAATTTAGACGAATCCAAGTCCCACCTATCAATCCAAGGCCCACCCATCAAACCACCACCAACCAGGGAGGGGCATAAGAATGCACAATGTAAGCATGTACGAATGACGCTGTGAGCGACAGAGAAGTCAGTGTATGCCTTCCGTCCCTCCCGTGAGAGCTCGGCCAATTAGCTCTCATGGACTCCCGCTCACGGATGACTGCGGCATCAATCCAGATTCGAACTTGCAATCTCCGGGTTCATAGTCGCACACCTTGTCGATGCACTACTCGGGAGTCAACATCATGAATATTTAATCATTTTTAACAATGTTATTTAATATATATTAACATATATATATTTAATAATGTTTAAACATCACTCATGATTCAACCGATAGGACGCATCAGGCGTAAACAAAAACGCTGTTTCCTCCAAACCAACCGATCAAGCAGGTTTTTTTGGCATGTGAAAAAAAAAATATTAACTAAACTGACCGATCTCTCAGAGTTGTGACGGATCGGATTGTTTTATGCGTCGAGTGCCTGCCAGCTGGTTATTTTGTTTACGTGACATTGACCTATGGAGTTAGTGCGAGCGCTTCGTATTTATTAGCGGCTTGCAGAAGTGTACAGACAGTTGCAACACTATATTTTATTGGCTAACTTCGTAATAATTATAATTTTGGACACTTGAGTTCTACAAGTTTTGTAGAGATTTTCGTAATACAGTTTGTACTACAAGTCTCCGGCAGTCAAGCAACTGCTTATCGTCGTATACCTGAATATGTATATCGATATTTGCATACATAATAAGTCTAGTCAGGTAACAACTGCCATAAGCCAGGCCCTGCCTCTGGCCAAAATGCATTCCCACTTGCACAAAATCAAGCCATTGAATTGGGCGTTTCTAATCCTACAGCGTGTTCCATCACACGGCATCTGGTTCTCGACCCTCCGAAAGGATTACACCACCATTCTCAGAACAACACTCAGCCTTTTTAAGTGTATGCACAGAAACTAGCTGAGTTACAGACACATTTCCCTGGCAACAGAATACACAGCGATGCACACACACACACACACACACACACACACACACACACACACACACACACACACACACACACACACACACACACAGAGGAAACGATCATGTGAGTCGTGTAGCAGGAGATTACTGCTCAGATCTCAGTGCGCATGACCAATGCAGCCACATGCCTGGAAAACCAGCACCGTGCGTTCATGTGTCAGGAGTCAGGAATTAACAATTCCTCTGTCAGGAAGAATCCTGACATCATACTGCCTCAGTAATTACTGCAGAACATCATGCTGCTTCCTGCACTGGGGTTACTTTCTTTAAACCCTTTCAATTCTCACAAAACGCTGAAGGAAGATAAACTAATGCTAACACAACAATCCCATAACATCAAGAACAGATAAACACTGTCTGGCCTAGAGATGACAGTCTGGAAGCCAAGGCCATTCATCCAAGGCCTCAGTCGAGTAGCCTGTTAGCTTCTCAGCACCGAGGCTAAAACCAGCATATCCACACAGCAGCAATACACCAGGACACCGCGTCGGGTCTACTGTAGGTTAGTTATTATTTATGCTTTTAGGAGAAGTGGAAGACATTTCTAGTATAAAGTGAATGTAACAGGAAGACTGGCTGTGCTGTCAGCATGACTCAACACATCTCACACAGAGAACATTAACACTGCAACACCCGCGTCTCAGGTTGCTGGAGGTACTCGTTTTAAAAACGATCAGGTTACTATATTACAGTATACAGTATGTTTCCAGCTCTGTTTCTAATTTACTTGCTGTCGAAATGTTCTGTGCAGCTGAAGGATTTCAAGGTCATTAAATCACTCGAATGTTAGATTTGAATCACTTTAAACTGAAACTAGCGACACAACTTGCACAAAATACGAACTTTCACACAATATCATTTCAGCGATAACCAATCAGAGCAGGAGGTCCACCTACATCAACACATTATTGCCGAACAGAATTCAGCTGAGCTCAACTGTCATGCAGCTCAATTCAAGTGCTAACCAATCAGAGCTTAAAAATACCACTGATTGACAGATGGTGCAAAACACTGAGATCACCAAAACATTTTGCATAGGGAAACAACGAACAAGAGTTTAATGACTCTGCCCACATCAACATGGAGGAGCAGGTCTTTATTGCCACGTGCTTTATGACCTCACACACAAATTGTACAAGGATAATAAACTGAAACGCCGCACTTGGGTCCATGTTTCTGAAACAGTCAGCATTTCCCATTTATATACTTACATACTTCCCAGTTCATGATGAACAAGAGTCTCCATTCAATAATCAACGCTGGATGATAATAATAATAAAAGTAATTTACTATATTCAATCAATAAAGGATTATTATGAGAATATAAGCTAATATAAACAAACGATAAAACTCACTTGTCCAAGTACTTAATCCTATTAAGGTTGCCCACACAACTCCAAACAACCTTAGCCCGTGACTCGAACACAGGACCTTCTTACTGTGAGGTGGACGTGCTAGCCAACATGACACCGTGCTGCCTAATGATAATATAGGCTATTTATTCTTAAACTAGCTAGATAACGCTTGCAGATCTACACTTCCCATAGAAACCACAGATCTATAAAGAAACACTGGATGTTGCACTGAAGTTAAGCGAACATGCTTAAGCACCCATCTTGCGAAACCCAAAATATTGCGTGCTGTGGTCTCCCGCTGGTCTAAACAACTAGAATTTCCCTCTGTATTTTTACTGTAGTTTTACAACTTTTTCTTACATTTTATTATGCCATCTTGTGCAGCAGTTATCTGTACATACAGAAAAGGAACTGTAAAATCATTTCATAACTAAGTCGGATTTATAATGTATTTAATGCCATTTATGACAAAATGCCCTGTAATGTAAGAAAAAGCTAAATACCTTTTATAGCCTGTTACTGATAATAAATAGTCAATAATTCTCATTATTATAATTATATAATTAATGTTATTAAAATACACTGTCCCTAGGCCAAGTAATTCAATTATTAGGCAAATGAGAATTTTTTATATGAAATTATTTACATTAATTATACATTCGCTTCATGTAATGTATATGTACATATATATTAAGTTCTGTACAGAGGACTGTAAATCAATCCATTGTACTGCCAATAACAGGTTTCTGCACAGTAAGCCAAACCTATTAAAAAAGTGGTTCATGAACATGAGAAAACTATTATCCATCTAAACTTGCATTTTCAGGAGCACTGGTTTGACAACGAGGCTCTGTCAGGGTGCTGTACCTATTATTTCATTTTCCATAACATCCTATGAAGCCTGTAACTTTCAGTCAATTATAATTATTATTCGTTATTAGTGAGTCAGTTTTATTGGTATTTGCATTATCAGGAATCCTGCTGATATCATCAGCATTATAATTTCATGGTGTCATAAAATAGTAATTACTAATAATCACAGGAACTATTACACTCTTTTCTGTCTAGATGTAATAAAACAATAAAAGTTCCCAATCTTATGTACGATACACAGTATATCTGTTTACAACTGCAGCTTTTAATAGGGTTATAAACTTTCAACATTTATTAGTACATAAACTATTTTAGTTATATATATGGACAGTTAACCTACATGTAACTAATAACACTCGAAACAAGCACTAGCCCTGTATATTATGAAACAAATGTGTAGATATGCTTAAAAGCCAAGCCCCAGGAAACCTGCACTGCTACTTATTGGGGCCCATAACATGGCTGCCCGCTAGCCTCAAAGTTAGCGGCTCGCTTAGTCACACGCATCATCCAGTGGTTACCTAAATCAGTGGTAGGAACTAGCTGATGACTGCTTACGCTGCAAGAAAGTTACCTAGGCGTCCGCATGTCGCTTATCACTTCCTGTGTGGACGACACTTAACAGACTAGATGGTAATTTACATATAGACGGTGTAGCTGGCCTTTCTCACTCACACACACACAGACACACACACACACACCTGTGAAAGTGTTTGATAGATTACAGAAAATAGTACCATCCATCCAACCAATATAAGAAAAGTATCGTAATATAAAAAAAGTAAGGAAAAAAAGCAATACTGCTATCAGACGAGATAAATCTCAAGGAGACTGTCTGATGTTCTGTTTATAAAGCCCAAGGACATACGAGCTCAAACACTGCATCTCGACTCCATTTCCTTCAAATTATGTTCATATCTGGGTTGATGTTACTGATGATAATAATAATAATAATAATAATAATAATAATAATATGATGCTACTTACCTTTAAAAAAAACAAACAAAAAAACAAAACAACATTTAGCAAAATGACAGACACTACTGACCTCTACCCAGTTGGTGAGCCAGTAGCACTCTGGGTCTGTGCTTTCCACAGTGAAGAGGACATTTCCACGTGGAATCACACTTCCCTCAGGAACAGCCTTGATCTCAATGGGCAGATGGCCATCATATTTCTACAGTCAGAAAGTACACCACAACCGGGGTTATATAAACACAGTCCCGGGTTCTTTATCATCTCAATGCAAAAAAAGACCTGCGGTACAAATACGCTACTAACAGTCGTTCTGACTCGCTACTAACAGTCGTTCGAGAGACAGTGAAGAGGACTGTTCATAGCAACGGTGATCAGTGTGTGTCATTCATTAAGAACAGATTACACATAAATAAAGACCTGTGGTGTTCATGAAAATACTGTGAATTCCACTCCACAGAGTCAGCCTCATATCCTTCCTGTGGGCTAAGAATTGGATAAACACATGAGGAGTAAGACGTGCTTTCACTTTGCAATATGCTTTCGAATTGAACGAAACAGACAATATGCTGCATTTCTGCTGTATGTTTTAATATACAAATAACTCTACAGAGTTGAGTTGCTAGCTCCAGAAAATGGAAAAACGTGTGTATTTAATATGCATAATAGTTTACACTGACTGAACTGAGAGATGAAAACCAGAGCTGGGCAATATATCAATAAATTATTATACTGTAATAAGACCATTCATGACGTCACTTAACTGAATTGGGTCATTCCGTGCCTACTCAACAGAGGGTCCCCAGGTTACCCCTTCAGAATTAACTGAATTTCTTTTTTACATTTAGTTTTATTTATTTTATATAGTGAATTTCTTGTTTTACATGTACATATGTTTTTACCCACCATGCAAAAGATTAGCTTTCAATTCCTCATAGTTTACAAAATAGAAGCACTTTCGGCGTTTTTGGTCATTAAAACCACACGTCACAAATAGCATTTTTTTCAATTTCAGGGGCTTACAGTTCTATAGGAGAATAACCCAGAAAGCTGATATTACATTTATTTACTGAATGATGTTCAATTTTTTTATTTTTGGCACCATACAGCCTCTCGGAAGCATATTTATTACTCTGTGGGAAGCTAAAAATGTCTTTTTGCTCAAAACGAGCTAAAATTAATTGCAGTCACAGAAGCCCTTTTGAAAATATAGACCAACTTAGAATTTTCTCCTCATAACACAGTAATTATAAGTTTTTTTTGCCAGGGTGACATAATAAGGCGATGTTTTTATAAAAGTTTAAGCACAAGCCCTTCCCTCCAAGGGGTCAAAAATGGGCCATTTTGATTCCACGATTTGTTCATGTGTCTAGGGGTTTAGGATCTTCATATTTTTGTTACATATTGCCTTATATAAGATGTATTTACTGACCAAACTCAATTATCTAACACCATTGGCTTCATATGAAAATACCTTTTTATTTACAAGCACATTTTTGTAGGATTTTTTCTGGAAAAATCTGAAGAGGTCACCTGGGAAGTTTCCTGAAAATTTGTTGAGCTGACACAGGATGGCCTAATATCGTAACGATTTAGCAGAAATATCAACTTTCCTTCAGAAATAAACAGCACTGTAGCTTGCAAGGTTTTTATTTGCATGAGCAAAGAGAAAAAACAAGGTTTCTACACTCTTTTTGCAGGTGTGTACCAAAGCACCTGAGCGTGCCCGGTCACTCTGGTGCTCACATACTTACAGTCTGCATGTAATGGCATATTGTTTGTATCTGAACGTTATTTTCATAGCAGACTGAATATCACGATAAATATTATAATGGGGGAAACGTCAGAAAATATCGCAGTATTATTTTTAGGCCATATCACCCAGCCCTAATGGAAACTTGGGTACATTCCTCTAAACAAACTCGTAATATTTTCATCAAATACAGATTTGGACACCATGGATTAAAAGAGACAACAGGAAGGAAATTAAAACTGGAAAATATATGAAGATTTTGCATTGGACATTTTTAGATAGTGACACTAGGGTCATGGGCAGACTGTAGATTCCCTAAATCTTTTGATGACATGATGTTCTGTAGATGAGACATTCAAAGTCTTCACAATTTTACACTTAGGAATATTATTCTGA
Source organism: Neosilurus hyrtlii (assembly GCA_028564935.1). Lineage (NCBI taxonomy): Eukaryota > Metazoa > Chordata > Actinopteri > Siluriformes > Plotosidae > Neosilurus > Neosilurus hyrtlii. The sequence continues at coordinate 4,695 of JAOUQZ010044101.1, read as the reverse complement.
AATCGTCTTTTTGCAGACTGGTAAACCTCTACCCAGATTTCATACCTGATTAGGTGACTGATCTGTTGATATCTTCCTGGTTCATGATGCACAAGAGTCTCCGTTCTTGTGCATCATGAACCAGGAAGATATCAACAGATCTGAGTTTCACTCAGAGATTTTAAGCGGGAAACATGCGAGAGGGTTACCTAGGAAACGAGAACTGATGATGCTTCAGCAGCGACGTGATTTGCATGTAGTTCCGTGGTGAAGCGATTCACGTGTCACTTCCTGTGTGGATGCTGCTTTACGCATGGTGGTAGCATAGCATGGTGGTAGCATGGTAAGGTGGTAGCATGGTGCTGTGGATCTGTTTTGTTGAAGATGAACAACCCCAAATACAACCCCTGGCAAAAAGTATGGAATCACCACTCTTAGATGTTCATTCAACTGTGTAGTTGTGTAGAAGAAAACCCCAATCACATATTCCACATTCTTTTCCTCTGTTTGTTCTGTAAAAACAGCTGCAATTGACTACAATTTTCTTTCTTTTTATTTTTGTAAGTGTTTCATAAAGCTAAAAGGTTTTTTCTACACAATTAAATAATTGAATGAACATCTTCCAAGAGTGGTGATTCCATACTTTTTGCCAGGGGTTGTACATCAGAACCGACCGTGAAACGGATAAAGCAGCCAACATTATGCTTTTAGAGTGAATTCTGAACGAAGTCCTGGTCTCAGCCATACCAGAAATATGTGCCCTGTGCTTAAAACAGTCTTATCTGGATCAGGTCACTATGAAGAAGAGCGGAGACATATCCAGCCAGAATTCTACCAGAAACTTATTGATGGCTAAAAGACATGTCTGGTGAAGGTGTAAACTCAGTGTGGAATACTTAACCAAATATTAATATATGGAATGAACAGTGTGTATATTTGACCCTGTGGTAATTCCAGTTATAATCAGGGTTGTTGTGTTTTCTATTAAAGATGTTCACCATACAATCATTTTAGAATTGAGGAAAAACCTAGCAAGGACCAGAGATCTCAATGAAATTCTGAAGTTCCCAGGAAGTGAGTCTATACTTGATGGAGGTGAGTTCGCAGTCTGATGAACACCACATAAACCAGTGGGCAATCTGTACTTTAAAAGATTCCATTTCTAGCTTAGTCCGGTGTCTGAAAACCCCAAGGACTCACCTCAAGTATGTAGTTCCAGCCTTTTTCGTTGAACACATCGTCCTGAAAGTGTTCTCGATACACCTCCTTTGCCTCCTGAATCTTCTCAGGGGTGATGACCTTCCCTGTCAGTCAGGAATTATGACATAATGAGCGTGCGAGTGAGCAAAAGGACAGTCAGAGCCCTTTCCTGACACACCATGGGGGAGTGTGTATGTGTGTGTGTGTGTGGGGGGGGGGGGGTATGGGATGGGCTACAACGTCAGGAAGACCACATCAGGTCCCTGTCCTATCAGCCAAGAACAGAAATCTGAGGCTATCAGGGTTTTCAATACTGAACAGATGAAGCCTGGACAATGAGGTTAGTGATCGGTGCCCATGATCACCTCAGGTTCCTGCTGCTGGATGTGAGGAGAGGAACCTGATCTTCTGCAGTTGGAGCTCATCCAGCTCATGGTTCGTGGTACTGTTCATGCATTTGTACTCACCAGGGTTATAACGAGGGACTATCTGAGATATTATACCCTTCCTGGCTGCTCAATCCAATCTGGTCATTTTTCTCTGACCTCATCATCAGTGTGTTTCCACCCACCCACAACTGTCACTCACTCAGTGTTTTGAGTTTTTTCTGTGTGAACTCTAAAGCAGGGCCGGCTGGCTAACTGAAGCCGCTAGGGCACCGTCCCACCACGTCCCAAAAACATTACTTCAAAATATTTACTATTACGAGCAAGAAAAGTATTACACGTGTATCTAGGTTCTACGTTGTAATACAGTTACCGATTGGGTGCACATTTCGATCTCTGGGGGCACAAATCTTTGGTCAAGGACTTTTGGTATTAATTGTACATGTGCTGGAGCTCCTCTTCCAAACAAGAGATCAGGGCACGTTGGGGTGCAGGAAAAGTAAGCCCCAACTTCCACCCATCCGCTGAACCGCTTAATCCTATTAAGATCGCGGGGAAGATGGAGCCTATCTTAGCCGACTCTGGTCTAAAGGCAGTATTACAACCTGAACAGCCTGCCAATCACACACACACACCCCTAGGGGCAATTTGGAACAGCCAGTTAGCTTAATGTGCATGTTTTTAAACTGTGTGAGTACACGGAGGAAATCACACATACATACGGAGAACATGCAAACTCCACAGAGAAAAACACCCTCTGCGCGCACACACACAGAGACACACACACAGAGACACGGGCACACACACACAGACTCAGACACGGGCACGGGAACACAGACACGAGCACACATACACATACACGATCTCACACACACACACACAAACAAACACACAGCACACAGACACACACGTGCATGCACACACACACACACACACACACACACACACATACAAAAGAGCACACACATACTGTTGACAACAAGACATTTTGTTGTACAAAAATCATAGCAAATACCTTTCAAATACTTGTGAAGGATGTACTGCAAGCCATAGAAGACTGTTTTTTCATATTTAACCTTTCGGGTCTTGGTCAGTTCCGTCTTCTTCTCACGGCATTCAAAGTACGAGTACACTTTACTAGTGTTGGGTGGGTACTGTTTATAATGTGTGACCTGCAAGAGACAGGGAGAAACAACCAACGGTCACATCTAATGCTCACCTGCGACACGTCAGACCTCGAAGGATCAGCTGGGTCCGGTATGAATAAAACCTCATTAATTACACTCCCTTACTCACACTTCTCCTTCACAAACTACCAGTCACAGCTGAGCAATAAGAAATCTGCTTGTACTTTTCAACCTGCACCTGATTTCCCATTCGGATTTGCATTTTTTAATCAAGAATGTAATTTAAATAAGTTTTCTTTTCACAATATTCACACAGAAAACATTTTAAATGTGTTTAGAAGAGGAATTGTTCCTCAAGTGCTCCCCCGTGGCTACTCCCTGCACTTTCTCCCTCAGGATTAAAATCAGTAAAAAAAAAAAAATCAACAAATAAAATTAAACATGACTTAAAACAAAGGAACCGTATATCTAAAGAAAAACTTCTCATCTGAATAGAGAATTTGTTAGCAACATTTAAAGCTGCCGCTAGCTCACGCATTTCAGAGAGCTCCACATTGAGGAAATAAGTTTGCTCTGTGTGTGCTGCCATCTTCCCAGAGTGTGCTGGTGGGCAGGGACAGAGTTTTTGGATGGCGGGTATCAGAGCAGAAGGAGCGCAAGGCAGGAAAGAATCCTAGGTCGGGCACCATCACTTCACAGAATTTATACAGCCACTCAAGAATGAATGAATGAATGAATCACTTATGCATATAAAATATTTTAAGCTTTAAAGTATATAGTGACACACCATCCTAAACCAACTCGCCTTATCGCCCAGCTCCACACCCAGTCTGGGACATTGTAGGGTGAACAGTAACATCACAGGCTTTTATATCAGATTCTTTCTATCAGTCAGACTGAGGGTAAAACACGGAACAGAGGATTACGGATCCCAAGGTCGGGGGTTCAAGCCCCACTATCAACGGGTTCTTACTGCTGTCCCCCCAGTGAAGCTAACTGGGTTATCAAAGGCCGACCATGTCTCTCACTGTGTATGGTTAGAGGCACGTAAAAAAAACATTGCTGGTTTTCGTCAAGAGTAGGCTTCATAACCGTCAGCGTGTTTCTGCCCTGTGATGGCCTGACGAGCTGTCCAGGGTGTACTCTGCCCTCGCCCAAAGTTGGCTGAGATGGGCGCCAGCCTCCCCATGACCCTAATTAGGATTAAGCTGTTCAGAAAATGACGACACATTTTCTTTCTCTGGAACACTTTCTCTGGAACACTTCGGGCCAAAATTACAAAACACTAAAAAGTTGTTTTTGACATTGATTATCTCAGCGCTTCCTCATTCCACCCCATGATTTCAAGATATAAGAATGTATCAGGTAGAATCATAAAAAAAAATTCAGGATTTTCGAGGTTGAATAAGGGCACCACCTATAGGTGGCGCTTCAAATCACGACTTTTCACTTATTGGGCTGCAATCGGGGACCTCCAGCGGCTTGCGCCCTGATTTAGCCTGGTTCATTTATACATATTTGGACACGTGGGGACCTTTCGTTTCTAAATATGCATGAATGCCGGTGGCTTAGTTTGGGTGCATTGGTATAGAGAATACAAATTAGAGATATAAAGAAACACAAAACAAGGTGTAAGCCGCTGGAGATCCCCGAATGCAGCCCAAAAAGTGAAAGGCCATAATTTGAGCTGTATCAGCCTAAAAATACCAACATTTTTAAAAAGACTCTTCCTGATGCATTCATATAGCATGAAATCACAGAGGCTGAATAAGGACACACGGTGATAATCAACCGGGGTGGGGGATGAATTGGCCTTCGGGACCCCTCCCTTAAGCAGGCAATAAATAAAAAAAAACAAAAAAAACTTCAGTTTTGCAAATCTATCTAATGTACAGGAACTGGAGGAGATGATATAGCAAAGCCTGGATTATTCATTCATTCATTCATTTTCTGAACCGCTTAATCCTAATTAGGGTCGCGGGGAGGCTGGCGCCCATCTCAGC
>JAOUQZ010044099.1:0-12010 GCA_028564935.1 Neosilurus hyrtlii | reverse complement strand
CTGACCTTTGCTCTTTTGTTTTTCTTTTTTGTTAACTGACAGTTTAATTCTTTACATTCTGGACAGTCGTACTAAGCTTTTCACTGCATATTGTACTGTGTATAATTTGTATGTGACAAATAAATTTGAATTTGAATTTGATTAGAGCCATTCTGTTGGAACTGTGACTGTGTTTCTGTGCGTAGTGCTGTTTCCCTCCTTCACCACTCTGCGCACGCTGTAGGACGCAGTCTTGTACTCGTCCATGTTTCCAGGTCATAACTGACCACAAGAACCTGTGCTACCTCAGGGAAGCCAAACATTTAAATCCCCGCCAAGCTCGCTGGGCCTTGTTCTTCACCAGGTTCAACTTCACCATAAAATACTGCCCAGGATCACAGAACACCAGAGCTGATGCCCTATCCCGTGTCCATGAACCCAAAGAGGCACCAGATAAACCTACTTCTATCCTTCCGTCCAAAGTCTTTGTGAATTTAATACAACGGGACCTGGAGGAGCAGATCCAAACCGCCCTGAAGACAGATCCAGCACCACCAGAAACACCACAAGGACTTCAATATGTACCCCGTGACCTCTGACTCCCCCTACTGTATACTGTCTATTTCAACCCTGGCACGGGCCACCCTGGAACCAAGGCGATACTCTCCATCCTCCAGGAGCGCTATTGGTGGCCCGGAATGGCCACCATGACCAAGAGGTTTATAGCCGGATGTGAAGCCTGCAACATATCCAAAACGCCTCAATATCTACCTGTTGGGAAGCTCCTTCCATTGCCCATACCTCAACGTCCATGGTCGCACATCAGGGTGGATTTCATGACGGACCTTTCATCCTTTGAGGGCTATACCTGCATCATAGTGTTTGTGGATCGATTTTTTTAAGGTGTGCAAGCCAATCCCTCTCAAGACCCTTCCGATGGCCGCAGAAACGGCCAGGACCCTGTTCGAGCACATTTTTCCTAATTTTGGGTTACCAGAGGACTTGGTATAAGACAGGGGTCCGCAGTTCACCTGCAGATTCTGGAAGGCCTTTTTTAAGTTACTGGGGGATGACAGTCAGTCTATCTTCTGGGTATCACCCCCAACAAATAGGCAGACGGAACAAAAGATTCAGGACATTGGCGGTTTCTTACAAACATTCCGCAATCGGCACCACACCTCCTGGAACCAATTCCTCCCATGGGCTGAGTACCACAGAATTCCTTGCGTCAACCATCCACAGGGCTGACTCCGTTCCAGTGCGTACTCGGTCACCAACCTCCACTCTTCCCATGGAACAGTGAACCCACGGATGTCCCCGCCGCACCTCATTTCCAGATCCTATCAACCCTTCTATTAAAAACCACCACTAGACACCACTCCGTGTCTAGCCTCGTTAGTGTCTACATGTTTGCACTGCAACTCTAACCAGCGCTTCGGACTCACCTCAACTCCTTCGCCTCGTCCTCGTACTCTCCCATCCTCCGTCTCTCTGTTCCTGACTCCCTCTGTTGTTACTGTAAGTTGTGTTTGGCAGTTTCTGTTCGCCCCTCGCGGCAGGTTTCATTTCCGTTTGTTGTGTTGAGTTTATCGGTTTGTGTTCGCCCATCATGGCAGGTTTGATTTCCATTCAGTTTAGTTTATGTGTGTGTGGCTCTCCGAGCTCAACTACTTGGTCACAATAAACTTGTATAAGTTAATTTCTTCTGTCTCCGTGTGGTATCATAACAGGTGGCCTGAAGACACTTTTCCTGAAACGATTATATACTTACAATTATAAGATAACCAACTAGACGTCATGTTAAACTCTAATGAAGCTTCTGCTACATAGTTTGTATTTTATCTGGTTTCATGCAAATGAGGAAATAAAAAAATAAAATTTCTCTTTTGAGTCTAGTTCCACTCAGGGTTTCCTCCTCGTGTTGTCTGATGAACTTTTTTCTTGCCATTATCCCCATGGGCTTACTCAGTAGGAAAGTGTAGGGTTTGTAGAAGAAAAGTTATTTTATCAAATTTGCAATGTAACAAAATTTTAATTCCAGACCTTCATACATTTTTTTATTAGATACCCAACTCATCTCAATACCCTGAGTAATAAGAAAAGTATGCAATTTTTACCCATATTTTTATAAACCCCCACCTTCCAACCCCTAGTTTGTGATTGGTCATGTGTGTTTGTCTGTAAGCATGAAAACTTGAAAACTAATGGATGTATTTCTGTAAAATTAATAAAATTATTAAAATTTGGACACAATCCGGACCTGGATCCAGGGAGTTTTTAAAGGAATATTTTAACATTGCGCAATAGGACAAGGAGGCGGAAATCACCCAGAATATGCCATGACAAAAAAATACATAGCTCAAAAAGGACTGCAGAACAGGTCACATGGGCGCACTGTAATTCTAAATAATTGACCACAATAACCCATGTAAAGAAAACACTGCACCACCTTGGTGAAGGTATGCACTCGCTGAGTAAATTTTTGTTTATTTAGAAATTGGGTTCTATTATTTGTTAAAGTAAGATTTTGTTAGTGTTGTTAAAGATATTTTGTTTAAAAATCATGTAATATAGTTTATATTTGCATAATACTGCAAAATAGATGTTTAATAGTTTAATGTATAGGGCACACTTAGCCTTTAATACGCAACATCAGCACTTATGCCATTGTAGGATTATGATTAATGATATTATTAAAGCATTTAGTGTATCATTATTAAACCTAGATTAGTTTACTCCTCAAGTGAAATAATTAGTCAAGATGTAAAAATCTACTGTACTTGAGACTTTTCTAAATGCAGTTTAAAAGGTGTCTCAGCTTACTTAGAAGAGAATTTGCAAGTTTAGTGAGCTTATGTAGCAAAGATCACACCATGGAATTGACTTTGATTTGTGAGCAGGATAGTAAAGGGGACATGATTTATTACAAAACATTTACTATACAAAAACAACATATAATAAACAAAATCAACACATAACATACACATAAAGGATGAAGTGAACGGTATGAGAAATGGAAATGCTATGACCTGATTATAGTTAATACCTGGCGATATTAACTAATGGATAGTAGGTGCATTGACAGTGAAGGGGCTGATTGCCCAATGTTACATGTCTGCCTTCCTCCTGTTTTCAGTCTTTTCAGTTATGCTGCCATAGTCATGCCGGAGTCCCTGCTTGCACTCAGCACTAATAAACTCCTCTTTCACCATTACACTGTTATGAGCATGCCTAACAACCTCTCTCTTTCGCTCTCTCTTTCTCCCCCCTATCTCTCCCTACCTCCCCCCACCCCCCACCCAAGTCTTGGAAATTCTTTGCGTCCCAGTCATGAGCTTAGATTTTCAGATGGCGTCTGATGGAATGAACTGATAATTGATTTTTATGTTCAGGAGGTAGAATGAACCTGTTTTGGGTTCAGGTCATGGGGGTCACTGAAAGAGACCAGGTTCACTGGCCAAGGTTGAAAGCCCTGTGATATAGAGCCTTTGATGGGATAATTTTGGGTGCTGATGTTTTCTTGATGCAGAGCAGTTAGTTGAAAAAAGGATCTGCATTTCTGTGTTACTGGGGCAAATTATCAAGTACAAATTAAAATTTCTGCCCTTCATAAATTATTTTTTATAAAACTAAATTGAATTGAATTGAAGAGGGCTGAGTGCAATAGTAGGCGTCACAATCTGACAGATTTAGAGTGCTGTCATAAGGAAGCCATTTTTAACCATGTTTTTATAAACCAAGTCTCTGTGCATAGCACATTTTGTCTTTATAATCTTTGCTCACGCTTTCTTATGACAGCACTCTAAATCTGTCAGATTGTGACGCCTACTATTGCACTCAGCCCTCTTCAATTCAATTCAATTCAGTTTTATTTGTATAGTGTTTTTTACAATTGACATATTCACAAAACATCTTACATAGTAAAGATAAATTTGATAAAGAACTTTTCTTCTACAAACCCTACACCTTCCCAAAGAACAAGCTAAAAATCTGGACAGCTACGGACAGATTAAGTCACTTCATCCTTTTCTGTTAATGGTATGTATTGTTTCATTTATTAAATGTTGTTTGTGCATAGTTTGTAATCAACATTTTGTCTATATATAAACATCATATCCTCTTTATTGTTCTGCTCACAAAGTCAATTCCGTGGTCAATTCAAAGTCAATTCCGTGGTGTTATCGATGGTACATAAGCTCATTAAACTATGTTTATATTAAAGGGTAAGTGTACCCTACATTAAACCATGTAAAACCTATTTTGCAGTATTATACAAACATAATAAACTATATAACACAATTTTTAAACAAAATATTATCAACAAAAAACTTACTTTTACAAAAAAATTTACACAAAATAAATAAACTAAATAAACTTGAAATTCACTCTGAGAGTGCAGACCTCCACCAAGGTGGTTCAGTCATTTCTTTACATGGGTTATAGTGGCAGATTATTTAGAATTACGGTTGCTGATTGTAGCCAACAAAGTCTCAGTCAGTCTCAGACAAAGTTTCAGACAATCTGCAACTGTCCGTGACTGTGTGTAACCACTACCACAGTTAGTAGTATGGTCGCAAACTACAAAGAAGACACAATCAAAAATGGTTGCCAACCACTGCCGTTCACTGCAGATCATCACAGTCACCAACAGTCGCTAACTCAAAAAATCACAGGCAGTCACCAAAGAATCCAAATGAGACTCAGCCTTAAGCGTACAACAACAACAACAACAACAAAAACAAACAAACCCTTGACTGGTTTCACTTAATAATAGCAGATTTTTCAGCTTTAGTGCCAGTGAACACAACTCTTAGCTTACCATGTCAAATTTCAGTTGACTATAACCTGAAAACTACTGAATTCATTTTAAAATAAGGAGCATTTTAATCAGAATTTTTATTTATTCTTTAAACAGAATCACCTTTGTTATATTCACAAAACAAGGGCAGTCCATAGATTGAACTTTAATATTTCCTAAATAAAGGAAATTTCAAAAATTAGATATATTGATTAGGTGTGAGTAATTGGTGGTGGAATTGACTCAGATGCAAGTTTCTAAAAATGAAAAATAGCACCTCTTTCACTGTAGGTCTACAACACACACACACACACACACACACACACACACACACACACACACACACACACACACACACACACACACACACACGTTTGCATTTGCACAACACCCTGCTTTACTTGCCACGTCTGTATATAAATATGTAGCATCATTGTAGGGATGCTATAAACACTCCCCTGTACAAAGACTTACATTAGCATCCAACAAAAGCAGTGTATTATTCACCTGTATTCACATGAAGTTTCATCATTCATGCCTGCAAACTTCAACTGTGGTTGCAGTTCCTCCTTCTCTTTCACTGCAGTGTGAAGAATTGAAAAAAAAGATGAATTTAATAAAATTCTTATTTATAGTCACCTTCTTATTTCACAGTATATATTTTTAAATCCACTGTAATATTTATATAAAGCTTTGGAGAATATTAAAATCTTTATTAAAATGTTCCATAGCTGTACATGTGTTGAAAATAAAGATATTACTTTGAACTGTAGGATATGTATATTATATGTATGTAAATACTTGATTTGTTTGACTATTACAGTAATAAAGTAATTGCCAGCATGGTGGCGTAGTGGTTAGCATGCCTGCATCACAGCAAGGAGGTCCTGGGTTTGAGTCCAGGGCATTTCTGTGTTTCTGAATTTGCATATACTTGTTTGAGTTTCCTTCGGGTACTCTGGTTTCCTTCCACAGTCCAAGGAAATGCACATTAGACTAATTGGCTTGTGAATGTGTGTGCTTGTGTCTGAATTTGTCCTACAGTGGTCTGGCTAGCTGTAATAATACAAAGTAAATAAAACAGAGCTTTGGATTTTTTTGGATTTTGCTCTGCTGTATTAATCCCTCAAGGGAAATGATTACCTCTGCATTTAACCCATCCAAAGTGAGCACCCCCCCCCCCCCCCCCCCCCCCCCCCCCCCCCCCCCCCCCCACACACACACACACACACACACACACACACACACACACACACACACACATAAACAGTGAACACACACTCATTTGGAGCAGTTGGCTGCCACAGCCACAAACACTGGGGGTGCCCGGAGAGCAGTTGGGGATTAGGTGCCTTGCTCAAGGGCACTTCAGCCATGAAGGTGGAGGAAGGGAAGTGCAGCTCACTTTAGGATATGTGTTAAACCTTTCAATACAGTAAAATAAAAATAAGGATTCATCCCTATAATTTGCCAAACAGCTGCCAACATCAAACAATTTTCCTTTTCTGAACCGCTTTTCTTGATCAATGGGAGGCTATTCCAGTCAACTCTGTGTAAAGGCAGGATGTATTCCATGAATAGCTTGCCTGCCCATTGAAGGACAAACACAGACACACACACACACAACCACACACATTCACACATAGGGACATTTGGAATAGCCAATTAAACTAATGTGCACATCTTTGGAATATTGTAGGAAACCGGAGTACCTGGAGTAAACCCATTCAAGCATGAGGAATACATGCAAATGGTGGTTGTACAAAGCAGCTTTCCCACATTAACATTTGGTTGTGGATTCATACATGTTTCACATAGGTTACAAATGATGACTGCTGATGAGGTTTGATATATGATTAGATCACATTCAAAGCACACAATCTTCATACACTGTCAGTTTGTCCACAAGGCCAAATGTATATCACTGTTCTGATGTTAATTCACTTACTGTGGTCATTTTACAAAAATGGACACTTTATTTTTAAAGTTATTATATAGTGTGAACTGTCCCTCTGTCTCTGAGTCTTCTGTATCCTGAACCAACTGTTACCCTGGTGCTAAAAGTCAGGATAAAGGAGAAGCTAATATGGAATTTGCACCATTGATAGACCTCTTCCGAACCGTTGCTGACACCATCTCCAACCAGCACCTGGCTCTGGCAGCTCTGCAAGCTGATTTCATTAAGGAGCTCTTTTGGCAGCAGCAGGAGGATTGTCAGGCGCTCTGGGATGACATCCAGCGCAATTGCACCACCCCAATCCCATTTGTAACCACTGCAGGCTTTCCCATGCTGCCTTCAGCAAGATGGACCCACAAGATTACGTGGAAACCTTCATCGAGGCGTTCGACAAGGCAGCCACAGTGGTGATCAGAGTGGTGGTGATCAGAATAAAAGCGATTGATGTGGCTCCCAGCTACAATACCCTGAGCTGAAGTGGGCCACTTCCCTGAGCAGCACCACCAGAAATTTTTGTTGGTTCTGGGGGAACAGGCTCAAGGATTCCAGACAGAAGTGCACAATGTGAGGGAGCAGCTTGAGTGGGAGCCATCAGGTTGTGAAAGTGGACGAAGCGATTGAGCATGTGAAGGACCATTTGGCAGTGGTTCCAGCATCAGGCAAGCATTCCACTTCTTTTCTTTCTCTCTCTCAGATCCACATTACTTCCTTGTTTCCTTCCTCTCCCCTGATCCTTGCACCACTGAAATGAAGACAACTCTTACTTGTCTTATCAACCACTGTCTCTAACTTACCATTTCCCTCCAGCCATTCTCTCCTAGCAGGATCACAGCGGAGCATGAGTAGAGATGTAGGTGTGGGGAAATACCAGGGTGCCTCAGAAGTGGTCACACTAATCAGGATTTTGGCTACAATTCAGCTTTCCCCTAAATCAATAATGAATGCACAACATGGTTGTGATTTAAAGGAATACACATCAGGGGAAAGTGGAGACAGGTTTTAATCAAATTCTGATTCATCAAAACCTGATTCAAAGCAGGCTATGGAAGGTGAGGTATATTTGTTGGGATGTTCATAAATATTTGCTGGTACATGTTATCATTAAATTGAAGAGCAGCAAGCACAGCATGAAGGCAGTGGTTAGGCCCCACCTTTCCAATTGACTGAGTATCAAAAGTTTTTTATTAGCTAAACATTCATGGGAATGTTCACCTGTGGTGTCTGGCATACTGCAAATCCCTGCTCATGAATCCACAAGCAATCCAATTAGTGCTATTGCACCCCACACCTAATTGAGATCATCTTTGAAAGAATATGCATGGATTTTATTAGGCCATTGGATCAGTCTGCACATGGTAATGATTAATAGTAAGGATTTGCATTGGCGTCTACAACATCAAAGCGCTGTCCTGAGATCCTTGAGATAGGCAAAGCTCACATCAAACCCAAACAAGTGCACAGTTGGGAGGGTGAAAGCACAGTATATAGTTTTAAACTTATTATAGGCTTGTATGTGTTTTTTTTGGATGTCACCAGCCAGCTGATTGACTTCACTAAAAATAGGGCATCATATACAGTCCAGTAGATGGAGCCGTGTGAATGCTGTTGAGGTTGCCCTACTGTTTTCTCCCTTTTATTTAGCAGATGGATATGAGGAATAGAGGGATGGGGGCTGTTTTGTCTCAAGAAGTTAAGGGGAAGGAAAACCTTATGATGTACATCAGCTGCAATTAGCTGTAAACTCTCCATGTGGGACAGCAAGTACAGCATTATAAAGGAGTGTGTGTATGTGTGCACAAATGAAAATAGTGCATTTGTAATTGTGCGTGTCTTAGAATGAGACTACAGAGATTAAACCTCCAGAAAAGCAGAGTATACAGTGAAACTACAACTTCAAATAGCAATTAAACAGAGTGAAACCATCTCCCAGCTCTGAGTCTTCAGTATCCTGAACCTGGGATTTGTTATTTTCTGTTTTCAAGTTCAAGTTCAAGAAGCTTTATTGTAATTTTAACCACATATAGCTGACTAAGTACATAGTGAAATGAAAAAAAAAGTTCCTCCAAGACCAGGTGCTACATAAACATACAACATAAAAATCAAATTTGAAAAAAAAAAAAAATTAAAAAAACCAACAACAACACAGAGCTAGGAGCAAGGTTTTTGTTCTAGCCACATAAAGTGCAAAGTGTGCAACTATGTGCAAACAGTGCAAAGACAATACAATGCAAGAATAAGACAGTTAGTGCCAAAAGCAGTGTCTGTAACAAGACTAAAAAAAAATCCTACAATAAGTGCATTCATCAGCAAAAGCTGGGTTTTTCATGTTTTTTATGTTAAATGCTGGAATCTGGTGCAATCTAGTGGAAGAATCTTGAAAATTATTTAGAATATTAATATTTCCAAATATTTCCTTATCATCATACTCCTAGTCATAATTCCTTATAAGTGATCTTTGCTGACAATTAATGTGAAACCTTTGTTTAATTGTCTTATGAAATATGTAATACTAACTAATAAGTTTGTTTATTTAATGGGTTTACAAAACATTAACTATAAATTCTGACAAACTATAAAGAAGGTCTTTTAAAACTCATTTTATTATGAAAAGTGGCAGAAGATTCAAGAGTCTTTATTGTCATTATGTTCACACATAATGAAATTTTGTATGTGTGAGATCCTAGTGTCATGCCTGTCTCATGTTTTCCTCTGCTCTCTCCCTGCTCAGGCTAGCTGATTACCTCCTGCACTACGGTGATTGCCAGCCCCGCCCTGATCATCCACACCTGATTCCCATCACGGCCCTGGATATAAGCCCCGCACTTCTCCTGCTCCAGTGCCAGATCGTCTTGTGTCGTCACAATGTTCACATCTCTCGTCGCATGTTACGATCCAGCCCTCTGCACATTCAGGGTCTTAGTACCTGTCCAAAGCTGCATTCAATAAAGGCACCTTGTTTTCGCGTATACCTGTGTCTGTCCTGCTTTTGGGTCCATCAGCCACATTATTACATTACGATCTGGCCTGACATGGACCCAGCGGACAGGGATTCGATCAGTCAGGCCCTGAGCGCTCAGGAACAGCTCGTGAGATCCCATGACTCCCAGCTAGCCACCGTAGCCACCGGAGTGCAGGAACTCGCTCAAGGCTGGACCGGTTTCAGCGTGACATTTGGGCACAGGTGAGCCAGCTGAGTTCACAGCTGAGTCAACTCACCGCCAGCCTTGAGCAAATGGTTTTACCCCCGCCTATCACCACCAGTCTCCCCACTGCCTCCAGCTTACCCCCTGCCTCATCCCGTTTGCCTAGCCCTGCCAGAAAAGTATTCGGGGGAATCCAGGCGATGGCGCTTCTTTCTTGTCCAGTGTGAGCTCCATTTTCAGAATGACCCCACTGCCTTCGTTTCTGAACAAGCACAGGTCACATTTATGATGTCCCACCTCTCGGGTAGAGCCGTGGCATTGGCCACCGCGGAGTGGACTCGAGGCGCGGCTATATGCCGTAAGACCAAGGAATTCAAAGAAACACTCACCCACATGTTTAATCACTCCTCCGCGGCCCGCGATGCATCCAGAGCCCTACCCAGGCTGCACCAAGGCTCCCGAAGGGTAGTGGACTACGCCACTGAGTTCCACACGTGGGCCGCTGATAGTGGATGGAATTCCCCGGCCATCGTGGACGCCTTTGTCAGCCGGCTGAGCAGCGAAATTAAGGATTACCTCGCTCCCCATGAGACACCGGCTGAATTCGAGGACTTGGTGGATCTTGCGATCCGTATCGATAACCAGCTCCGTGAGCGTGAAGTGGAACTCCGCCGAGCCTCTAGAGGGACCATTGCGCGCCAGGAATTTCTTCTTGGATCCCTGCTGTCCACACCGCCCGGCGTGGATCTAGCGCCCCTCCCATCCGGAAGGAGCCTATGCAATTGGGTCGAGCCAGGCAAAGCCCCAAGAAAAGCCTATGCCGTCAAAGAGAGGAAGCGTGCTTCTATTGCAGCCGAGCTGGACATCGACCCGAGATCTGTCCGGCAAAGAGAGCCGGAACCAGGACCAAATAGAAACCACAGGTAGGCGGAGTCTTACCCTACAGGTATCCCCTCATACACAAATGACTGTATCTCTGCTAATCTAGGGCAAGGTGTTCTTACAGGCTCTAATTGATTCTGGGGCAGATGACAATCTGATGGACGTTTCCTTGGCCAGGAGATTACGGATCAAGGAGGAACCACTCCCCCAGCCCGTTTCCGCTCAAACCCTAAATAACAAGTTGCTCAGCTGGATCACTCACAGGACAGAAACCATGTCCATGACCACTGGTGGGGACCACACCGAACTAATCTCGTTTCAACTCCTAAAGTGCACACATCACCCCATGGTTAAGGGCCCACAACCCACACATCATTTGGGAGACAGGGGTAATCAGGAGCTGGGACCACATCTGCAGGTTGTCCTGCCTCACCCCACCCCGGTCTTGTGGATCCCCGGGAGTCGGGATCTGACCCCGATGATTTTCCTGACCTCTCTAGGGTCCCTTCGTGCTACTACGACCTGCGATAGGTGTTCAGTAAGTCCAGAGCTATGACCCCCCCCCATCGGCCGGGGGACTGCGCTATAGAGCTGTTGCCGGGAGCTCCCATCCCCAAGGCCCGGTTGTACGCTCTCTCATGTCCCAAGAGGAAAGCCGTGGAGGAGTACATCGACAGCTTCCTGCAGGCAGGAATCATTCGGCCTTCCTCGTCCCCGACAGGGGCTGGGTTTTTCTTTGTGGAGAAGAAGGATGGTCGTGTATTGTATCTCTTCAGCCGTGTATTGACTATCGTGCACTTAATGACATCACCGTTAAGAACCGGTACCCACTTCCCCTTATCTCCTCCGCCTTTGAGCTGCTCCAACAGGCCAGAGTCTTCACTAAGTTAGACCAAAAGAACTCTTACCACCTGATCAGGATTCGCGATGGAGACGAGTAACACGTGATGCCGTTCGGCTTGACAAACGTCCCCGCCGTGTTCCACGGATTCAATAACGAGGTGCTATGTGACTATCTCAATGATTTTGTTTTTGTCTATTTAGATGATATTCTTGTTTTTCCCCAGATCTTGTCACCCACTGACACCATGTCTGCCAGGTTCTAAGCCGCTTATGGGAGAATAAGCTGTTTGTGAAGGCAGAGAAGTGCGAGTTCCACGTCACCTCGGTCTCTTTCCTGGGATTCGTCATTTCCCAGAACCAGGTCCAGATGGACCCAGAGAAGGTTAGTGCTGTTTCCCGCTGGCCACC
>JAOUQZ010044098.1:0-12015 GCA_028564935.1 Neosilurus hyrtlii | reverse complement strand
ATATATATATATATATATATATATATATATATATATATATATATATATTGTGTTTGTGTGTGTGTGTGTGAGAATGCAAAATACCCATAGGTGGCCCTAGTACTCTTCTGTAAGAAACACTAAAACACTTGGGGTGTGAATTCTGAATTCTGCTTGTGACAGTTCCTCTGTCTCTGCTTCGTCACTTGTTAAGAATTAGCCTCAACCATATGTGAAGATCTTTTTACTTATTCGTACCTCTCATTTTTCTCCTCATTTGTTGGTTTTATCTCCCAAAATACTCTAGAAACAAACTTTTATCCTGATTCGAAACTGACCAGAAGTCACTAGAGATTCCTACCTTAACCTCCCATTAAAAACCTCCCACTGTTGGGATATAGTTACACCGTGAAGGGTTCCCAATTGTGACGTCATGTGAAACTTCAAGTATGTGCTAGTATATTTTTATTTATGTGACACTGTTTATTTGTTTCAGTTTGCAGTTACATTTCCAATACAAACATGGTGAGAAATTAAAATAATTCCTTATTAAATATATAAAATAATACCTTCAATCTCTCTCATCTAACTAAGTTCATCGTAAAGTATTTATAGTAGCTTAAGTACACGTACAGTAGCCTAACTTAAATGTGTCAGCTTGCAGTTTGGTACTAAATGTAACTAGGAGGATATCATATTTGTTATGTAGCTAAATGGCACAGTCCAATTTATCATTATAAAGTTGACAGATTTGAACTGAACACCTGAGGTGATGTTACGCTCTTTACTGATATCTACTCCTGCCACTTGTGGTCCTATGCGCTGTCCTGCAGGAACAAGAGGAAGGAAGTGATAAATACCAGAAGATTTATTTGTTTTAACATTTAATAACCTCTTCTCTCTGTTGCGGTCAGGGAAACGTTTCCGTTCCTTGATAGCAAACACTGAGTGAATGAGGAGGAGCTTCTTCCCGCAGGCCATTCGGGCCTTGAACCAGAACACTGGTACCTGGACACTGTAGACTCTTCCCCACACATAAACATCCACCTCTGCTGACTGCTGCACACAGACATTTGTCACTTTACAGACACTTGTCACTTTGCACATAGACACTTTACACTTTGCAGACAGACAATTACTTGAAAAATCGCCACTGCATTACGTTATATTTCATTATACTGCCTTTATATTTGCATTTATATTTCACTTTTACTTATATTACATTTTATATATTTTTTTTTCTTGTATCCTATATTTTATTTTATATTATATTTGATTTTATTCTATATATTTTCTTTATTTTCTATTTTTTTACATTTTATATTTATACTGACCTTTAAAATCCTTTAAAAAGTTGTTTCTCTTGTTTCTGTTTCTCCTAATCCAGACTTTTTTGAAGACCATGAAATTTTATATGCATATCATTTTTAATAATCTTCGTATGCAACTATAAATTATTTGGAACATTTCTACGAGGATGTACTTTTAGACAACAAAAACGTATCAGTTTCTGTCTTTAAATGTATAAATAAACATGGACTTATATTAGTATTCACAGTATCATTTATTTGCTGTGCTTAATAGCAATAGCATCCATACTAGGTTAGGGTTCTTGTTAGGGCGAATAAGGTGACTTGGTTAGACTCTGACAAATCCATTTTTGAATGTTTGAGTGTAATTCACGTAACCTTTATATTTTATAGCCATATTTACTAAAATCGTTGTGTTTTGTGGTATTTTTGGTACTTTGATGCAGTTGCAGTCAAGTTCATTCATTTATTTGCTGAACTGCTTAATCCTACTTGGGTTGCGGGGAGGGTGGAGCCTATCTCAGCTGGCAATAAGCGAAGGCAGGGTACACCCTGAACAGCTCGCCAGACAATGGCAGGGTTCGCAGAGACCAAGGGTCAATTTGGAACAGCCAATTAGCCCCATGTGCATGTCTTTGAACTGCAGGAGGAAACCGGAGTACCCAGAGGAAACCCACACAGGTACGGGGAGAACACACAGAAACGCCAGCGCCCAGGACTCATACCCAGGATCTTCTTGTTTGTGAGGCAGACGTGCTAACCACTACGCCAGTGTGCTGCCCATAGTCAAGAAGTTGCTGAATGGAAAAAAGGTGTCATCTCTTATGCATCATTTATGGGATCATTTTTGTCATACTGTCTAATCCAGACAGCTGCTCTATTTTAAGTGAGTATAAAACTTTTAATTTCACTTTCCATCACAATTCAACAGTCAAACTGTTACTGATTCCCTGAAGTCTTTGAGGTCATTACCCATATTGACCATGGGACCTTTGGGTAAGTCAGTTTCACTGAGCGACACTTTGCAGCATCTTATTAAGAGATTAACCCCGGAGAGGTTTCAGGTAGAAATATATTCTGTTTACACCAAGGTCATCATTCAGACCTAAGGCCAATTTAGTACAACTCAAATCAGAATCAGAACACTTTATTTATCCCGGAGGAAATTGGGTAAGATTTGAACTCAGATCACCGGATTCAGAGTCCAGAGTGCTAACCATTACCCCATGGAACAAATCTATCACCAAATTGTCCATTTTGGGGGGTAGGCATGAGTAAACTAGGAAACCCTGATGAGCCCAGAGAATATGCAACCAGAGAGTAGCCCAAGTTCAGTCTTGCTGCCTAGCCTAGTAGCAATGCAGCCCACTCTTTACGAACGTCAGCAACGGTTCTAACATGCTTTATCCCCTGCACTCTGTCCCATGCACAGGGCAGATATAGAACAAAATCCAAATTTAGGCAACGCTCCAGGTAGTACATCTCACCAACATGATTTCATTGTGCAGAAACTTAAAATGAGCCAAATCTGCTATGCACTGCCCCAATCTTTTGGCAAGTACACGCCAGTAAAAAATTTTCTTTTAGGTACACTGATAAAAATTCAGGATCTTGGTCTAGTGTAAATTTAGTGGCAAAACACTTAACATCTTACACTTGACACTGCTACCCACAGCTCCGGTCCCGACAACAGCGTTACTGGATTTACTTTTCAGTCCAGTCATAGCAGTATGTGAAGCTGTGCTGTAGCATTCTGTGGAGCATGATGCTGGTCTTTTCTCCCAACTTGACTCTTCTTTGAAGAGCCTGATAAACTTTTTTCACTTTCATTAGGATTATGCAGCTTAGAAAATGAATGAATGAATGAATATATATGAGTTTAAAGCCAGTGTTTTTTGAGGAGGAAGATGAAAGAAAAATGCCCTGCTGCTAATCATATCACACAAATAAGCTCCAGTGAACTCTGAGAGGAACAACCGTAGCCGAAAAGTTAACAACAATGAAACCTTTTGTAACTTGAATCAGAGGCAGACTCACTGTGGGAGGATTTAAGTGCTCCAAAATGCTAAAAATGTAAATAAACCTGTTAATGACAGCAAACCCTTAGCATTACCCACTTAGCATTAAAAACAGCTAGTTATCAAAAGTGTTTTAATCCAAAGTAATTATACTAATAAGAGCCTTTCTCTTTATTCCACACACGTACATCCTCATTTTAATGATATAAATTTATTATACAATGTGTTCACCTGTAACTCGACTAAAGGGAACTGCTCCAGGTGTCTGTACGCGTGCAAAAAGAGTGTCCGCGCCCATACCCGGCACTCGTGTATAGGTGCGGACACTCTTTTTGAATGCATTGCTTCAGCTGGGTCTGAGAAACCAAAAAAAATTTTTTTTACAGTTTATGGGGGTTGGGGACGACAAAATATTCAACAGTTTGCTGTGCTGTAGTTTGTTGAGATGGTCGCTGTAGTTCAACATTGTCAATTTTATTAGCATGCTTAGATACACTTTATTATTATTTTTGAAAAAATGCTAAAGAAAACAGAGGTGGCAGTGACCCAACTTTAAATTGGAATGACAGTTAACAACAAATCACTTATAGAACTACTACAATATACAAGTTTAACCTTACTGCAGTGTCATCAGGCATTGATCCTTCATCTTTTTTCGGATGATGGTATCTGGTAGAAAGGTCTGTTGGGACAAAAATTTCTTGTAAAATAGTTTTGCAGGCTGCATGGTGGCGTAGTGGTTAGCATCTTCGCCTCACAGCAAGAAAGTTCTGGGTTTCAAGTGTTTCTGGTTGGAGTTCAGTTCTCCACGTACTCGCATGGGTTTCATCTGGATACTTCGGTTTCCTCCCACAGTCCAAAGACATGCACGTTAGACAAATTGGCTGTTCTAAATTGCCCCTAGGTGTGTGTGTGAGTGTGAATGGTTGTGTTTGTGCTGGCCCTGACAAACTGTTAAGGGTGTACCCTGCATTCACCCAGAGTCAGCTGAGAGAGGCCCCAGCCTCCCTGTGACTGGAAATGAATGAATAAATATAGTTATCAGTCACAGCCCACCCTTACCTTTATTTGTTGGCACAGTATTGAAAAGGATGAACTGTTTGCTTGGAGAAAATTTGTAATAAATTTTGGTAAAAATTATTATTATTATTATTGTTGTTGTTGTTGTTGTTGTTGTTGTTGTTGTTGAACATAACACACAGCACTAAATCTGAAGCCAGGAATTATTACATAGAATGCATTTCATTAAGAAATGAATGAGCAGAAAAACACAATGAAATCTTGAGACAAATAATCACTTATCTTTTAACATACGACTGTGAGCATCTATAGCACCATTTAGGAAAAACACAATTCCAGTAATTATGTTTACCTAGACTGACTCATAAGACCTCTGTAGTGTGTTTCAACATCAGATTCAGATGAGAATAGGAATTAAAGCTTAGAAAATGTTCAGAATATAATACACAGGATGTACAATAACAGGGTTATTTTATGAAATACAATGGTTTATTACACATTGAGTACGCTAAAAAATGAAGAAGCCATGAGTTTATGGTACTTTAAGCACACCTAAATAAACATGAAATACAGTGTTATTTCTTGGAAATAAAATGAAATTGGTCACTATGTATTTCTGAAATCATTTGTTTACGACTACCATTAACACAGACATGGAAAATACGAGCAATGAAAAATTCATTAAGTTTTAAGTAACTTCATACATATTGGATGTAATCTGTGTGTGTGTGTGTGTGTGTGTGTGTGTGAGAGAGAAAGAGAGAGAGATTTCTTAACAATAGATCTCAGTTTTGCAAATGTCTTCATCATCATCATCATCATCATCTTTTTCCGCTTGATCCAGGGTCGGGTCGCAGTGGCAGCAGTGTAAGCAGTGAGGTCCAGACGTCCCTCTCCTCAGCCACTTCCTCCAGCTCTTGCAGGGAGACACCGAGGCATTCCCAGACTAGGCAAGAGACATAGTCCCTCCCGCATGTCCTGGTTCAACCCCACGGTCTCTTCCCGGTTGGACATGCCCGAAACACCACACCAGGGAGGCGTTCGGGGGGCATTCTTATAAGATGCCCAAGCCACATCAACTGGCTCCTCTCAATGCGGAGGAGCAGCGGTTCTACTCTGAGCTCCTCCGGGATGACAGAACTTCTCACCCTATCTCTAAGGGAGAGCCCCGCCACCCTGTGAAGGAAGCTCATTTCAGCTGCCTGTATCCGTGATCTTGTTCTTTCGGTCACTGCCCAAAGCTCGTGACCATAGGTGAGGGTAGAAACATGGTAAATTAAGAGCTTTGCCTTCCACCTCAGCTCCCTCTTCACCACAACGGAGCGGTACAAGCTCCACTTTACAGCAGAGGCTGCAATCTGTCAATCTCCTGCTCCATACTTCCCTCACTCATGAGCAAGACCCCAACCCCTGGTTCTGCAAATGAATGAATGAATTCCGTGTTACACTGTCAAGTTATCGTCCATGTTCAACATCATTCCTTGGGTCACGCAGTCTGTGATTGTTTTTGTAAACAGACACAGAACCAAAACAAGATGTAAAACAGGTGATCAAGAGATACTAAGCCAGTGAGCTGGGCTGGTTTTCCCATGAGACCTTTGTCTTCAGCCAAAACAGACTAATAATGAAAAAGAAAAAAAAACATTTTATTAACATTCTATTCACTCATTAATGGGCAGCTTTAATGCACAGCATTAAGCTGGAACAATTTGAACTAAATATAGGCGAAGGGCAGAACTGCACACTGGTTGAACTCTTCCACTGATTCACAGAAAAGCACGACTTCCATGGAAAGGAGAGAAATCTTGACATATTAGCCATTAGATTTAATAATACACTCATCACTCACTCATTCATTTGCCGAAACGCTTAATCTTATCAGGGTCGTGGAGAGGCTGAATTCTATCTCAGCCGACACTGGGCGAAGGTGAGGTACACTCTGAACAGTTTGCCAAACCATCGCAGAGACAATATACACACAAAACCTTTCACACCCACACCTAGGGGCAAATCAGAACACCCGATTAGCCTAACATGTCTTTTGGACAGAGGGAGAAAACCATAATACCCGTAGGAAACCCATGCAAACACGGAGAGAACATGCAAACTTCCCACAGATACAGCAAATATATTATTTCAGTCTTATCCAGTCATAAAGCTAAACAGTTTAAAGCTTTATTTGAAGATCCAAAAGTGGCTCTGTGATGGTCTTTAGATTTTAGTCTCACAGTCATTTTCACAGAAGGCCAAGCGCTGAACCGATAAGCTACGATAGCATGATATACACTTATGGTAGCATAAATTAAAAAAATGCAATAAACATGTGAAAAATAGCTAAAAGTACTGAAAGGGTACTGTACAAGTTACACAAGATGTGAGTGAAGCTATATAATTAAGAAAAAAAATCACTGAATACAGAAATGACTGCAAAAATACAGTAGGGTGCAGTAAAGATTCAACACCACCACTTTTGTCTAAAGGGGCTCCTAAAAAAGAAGTAAAAAAATTACTTCTCTATAATTTTTTGGTAAA
Organism: Neosilurus hyrtlii; assembly: GCA_028564935.1. Lineage (NCBI taxonomy): Eukaryota > Metazoa > Chordata > Actinopteri > Siluriformes > Plotosidae > Neosilurus > Neosilurus hyrtlii. The sequence continues at coordinate 5,156 of JAOUQZ010044098.1, read as the reverse complement.
AATGTAAAAGAGTGGCTAATAAACAAAAACACTGAAAAGACCAATTTTTCAGAGTTGCAAAGGTTTTTGTTTAATTTTTTTTTCTTTAGCGAGTGAAGAGATTAAAAAATACAGTATACTTATATAACCTTACAAAATGAAGATAAATCAGAAACCAAGTACTATTCAAGTATTTATTTCTTGTAATATTGGATCACATTGATGAGGAAAATATAAACAAACAACAATATATAGTGATAACAAAAATAACTCACAGTCTCTTTTTTGAGGAAAAAATTCAATATTTATTGTGGCCAACCTTTACTTTGATTACAGCATTTAACCTCTTAGGCAGAGTGTTCGCAAATTTTTGAACTTCTTCACTCGCTAAACTATTCCATATGGTTTGAAGTTCATTCGTGTTGTGCAAAAATAAAAAAAAACATTTTTCATTTTTTTCTAAAACATTTGTATTTTTAGTGTTTTGTTTATTAGCCATAAGTTTACCTCAATATACTTGTCGGAATTATTAATTTATTTATTTTGGTTCTCATTGCTTACAATAGCATTGTTCAATGCATTTTCACCAAATAAATATACAGAGGTAATTTTTAACTTCTTTATATTAGGAGTCTTTTTAGACAAAATTGGTGGTGTATAATCTTCCCTGCACACTACTGTATATATAATTTATATGCTACAGACAGAAAGGTTACTGATTAAAATCTTGGTCTGGATCTACAGCTTATTGACCACATTGCTCTTTAAGCTTCCTCCACGAACAAAGATGTCCCAGTGCCTGACGCACCTCCCTATTTCTGATACCATATGCCACTGGGTTGATACATGGTGGAACCAAAACTAGTATTACCATATAGATATGATCGTCCACATCATTGCTACACCAAGTGATCAATTTAACTGTGCATGGAAACAACTGAAGTAAAAAGATGGCAAAGTAGAAAGAGATGGTACACCTAGCACGGTCGTTGTCTTGCTGGAAGGGTTGTTCCACCTGTCGAGCTTCCTGATACATACGACCATAGCAGAAAGAGAATATGAGAAGGCAGAGGAAAAGCAAGAACGAAACTAATATTTTGTTGAACGTCTCAAAATACTCTGAATGCTCAAGCTGGGTTTGCACAACTTCTGGCTCACACACAAACCCTGCAGTAATGCGTCCAAATTTTGCTCTGCCGATAAGCACAAGGGTGGTAGATGTCCCAGCACCTGTTAAAGCCAGCAACCAGATGAGACTCACAAAATAGCACATGCGCATGTTGGTCATGAGGCGCAGGTAATGGATGCCATAGCATATGTACACGAAGCGCTCCAGAGCCATGGAAGTGACAATCAGAAGGGAATTAATGATAGCCAGTGTCACTATGAAGTACTGGGCTACACATTTGAAGTTAAAGATCACAGTTTCACGGCACAGCAGGCAGGAAATTGCCGGAAGGCTGATGGTCAGAGTCTGCAGTAAATCACTCACAATCAGGTTCTTCAGTAGGATGTAACGTGGATTGCATGTGAGATCTTCTGTGTGTTCCAGTCCCAGGAGCAGATAAACATTAACAACCAAGGAAAAAGTGAAGAGCATCAGAATGATAAGTATTGAGATGTTGAGCAAAAATTCACTGGAAACAAGGCTCCAAAATACACAAGATTTCAATTCAGGGCTCCAGTGACCTGAAAGCTGTGTCTCAGTGAAGGAGAGTGATGAAAAATTAGTGCAGTCCACTTCTTTCTGTGCAGAATTCATGGTTTTCCCTCTAGTTCAAACCGGGAGATACAGTAAAAGAGCTGGCTGCTGGAAATCTGCTTGAGATTTAAATGCTGTCCGTTATGTGTAAAATACATGTGTGGACTGACTCAAGTGTTCAATTTGTTAAAGGGTGATGTGATCATCTCCTAGCAACAAGTCTCAGTTGCATGTAGAGGGGAGGGATTAGGTCCTATTTCATAGTAATACCTAAAATTAAAAAGGTTCTTGAAGTTGTATGTATTTCTATTAAGCCTGTCGTTTGTATTCATTACTATATTTCTATTAACACAACTTACATCTGTGTACATTGTTTCATATTGGGGGGGGGGGGGGGGGGGGGGAGGTAATGGTTGCTCACCTGCATAAGCTCTCTCTCTCTCTCTCTCTCTCTCTCTCTCTCTCTCCCCCACACTCTTTCTGCCCCATATGATTCTATCTTGCTCTCTTTTGCTTTCACCCCACCCACACTACTACTACTACCACTACTACTACTAGTAGTGCCTATTGTCCCCCCTGGTGACTCAGCTGCTCCCGTGTGGCCCAACTTCTTGACGTTTGCCTCTAGATCCCGCCACCAGGTATTCCTCGAAGTGTGAGTGGTTGTCTGGTGAGCTGTTTAGGGTGTTTCCATAGTTGGCTGAGATAGGCTCCGACCTCCCCATGACCTGAGTAAGATTAAGTTGTTTGGCAAATGAGTGAAAGGAATTATGGCAAGAAACTATGAAATTGCAATGCAGTCTCTATCTAATTACCAACAAGAAAACTGAATTTAATGACCTTACCCATCTGGCATTTCTTTTGCTTGTTTGACATTAAAGTAGTTTGATATGAGGAGATGAAGGAGGGGGTGCAGTATGTGCTCAACTGTATTCTTTTTTTTTTTTTTTTTAGTTGCTCTGACTTTCACCTTTGACTGTGAAATTCCAAAGTCAAGTAATCTATAGGATTTCGGTAGGGTAGTTTCCCACCAAGTTTGGTAAAAATCCCTAAATGGGCGTGGCCAGGATTTTGTCCACAAACTGATGAACAAATAAACACTGGAGACAATTCCTCTGCCAAAAACATTTTGGGCAGAAATACTAACAACATATTTTTCATAATTATAAGTTGTAATTGATGGATAAGAAAACATGAAGGGTGTCGCAAATTTAATTTTTTTGACTTTTGCATAGCATGAATGAACTTCAAACCATATGGGATGATTTAAAGAGTGAAGAAATTAACAAATCAAGTGGTGCAGTGATGATTATTCACTTAACAAAATGAAGATAAATCAGAACCCAAGTACTATTCAAGTATTTATTTCATGTAATATTCATCATATTGATGAAAATAAATAAACAAACAACAATATACAGTAATAACAAAAATAACTCTCTTTTGAGAAAAAAAGGAAATTCTCTTTCTCTTTTTTTCTTTCTCTTTTTTGAAAAAAAACCCAATATTTATTGTGGCCACCCTTTACTTTGATTAGAGCATTTAACCTTTCAGGCATAGGGTTCACATATTTTTTTAATTTCCTTACTCGCGAAACCATTCATGCAAAAGTAAAGAATATGAATTTAAAAAAGTCTTTTTTTCTGAAAATTTGGTCTTTTCAGTGTTTTTGTTTATTAGCCTTATTTTTACCTCAATATACTTGTCGGAATTTTTTTTTTTGGTTCTCATTGCCTACAATAGTATTGTTCAAGACATTTTCATCAAAAAAATTATACAGATTCTTTTCATTAGGAGCCCTTTTAGACAAAAGTGGTGGTGTAGAATCTACACTATCTATCTATCTATCTATCTATCTATCTATCTCTATCTATCTGTCTATCTGTCTATCTATCTATCTATCTATCTATCTATATATATATATATATATATAGACTAAAATTTGCATCACTTTTCTGGTGTTTATGACTTTTTCACATTTTTAGTGCTTATCAAATGATATGGATTCTTCTTGATCTCTTTTGTATCCCTGCTCGTCCTGTCGGGTTTCACGGTCACCGTCAGCGGAAACCCAGTTGAAGGTTCATCCATCATGTGACGGGACGCAGTGATATCAGACCCGCCCGCCCGCCGGGTATCCAAATAGAGCGCACGAGGGGAGCAGCGACGTCGGCAGCGGCGGGACGGCGCACGAGTAGATAGGGGTGTGAACGTGTAGCGCGCGGTGTAACATCGGACACACGGGAATCAGGCACTGCTCGCTTGTTCATTAGGCCTGGGGTTGTGAGAGAAAAGGCAGTGATGATGATGACGACGGTGGTGACGATGCAACAGACCGAGACGCAGTACAACAACGGCTACATGCAGGAGGAGTACATGCTGCAGCAGGATGAGTGGGACCGAGACCTGCTGCTCGACCCCGCCTGGGAGAAGCAGCAGCGCAAGGTGCGAGTCCTGACCCTACCTGTTTGTGTGCGCGCGCACGGGTGTAAGGAAAAAGGGGGTTGTGTTGATGTTCCTCTGTGCTGTAGGCAGGTTATGCAATATAACATGAACACTGGGTTACAAGGTCATCCGTACAAACCTGCTTATAAAACCTAAATCTGATCTGTTTGGGGATTTGGGGTCTTGTTTATGGGTCCAACAGTGACCCAGTACTTTGATTTGTGAATTTGTGACCTTTTGATCACACAAATTAACCCCTGAGCTACCACTACGTAGAAATAATGTCCACCCTGTGATTTCGCATGAACAGTAGGTAATCCCATCTTTTAGAAGCATAATAACTTGTTCACCTAGCTGAAGCAATGAACTGGCCATAGTTACTTTTTATAGTCTTAGTCTTGGCTCGGTCTCAAGACACTTAAGGCTGTCTCTGATTTGATCTCAGCTAGTTCTGGTCTTGAACTTGACCATTGGTGGTGTGGAATTGTTCACCCTGATTCATATTTAGAAGTAATTCAACCAGTGCAGCAATAAAGCAGCAATAAAACTGATATATGGTATCAACTGCATGCAACATGCACGTGTGTGTGTGTCTGTGTGTGTGTGTCCTAAGCTATCTAACAATAGAGCCCAGTAGCCCACTGTGCCATTTCGGCAATGTGCACACTGCAAAGACTCTAAGCAGTTCGAGGATGTCCTGGAGATCTGAAAGAACACAACAGCAACTAATTTTATCCTTGGAGCACAGAGGCTGGGGAACAGTTAGCTGGCTGTCCATCTCCGCAGGGTGTCACCTTCCCTATGCATGATCACACATAGGCAGATAGTCAGAAAATGTGTGCATGTGAGAGTCCTAAGTGGATTGTTTGTAATAAAACGCAACACCTGTGACCTCTTTGTACCTGCCAAATTAAGTGACAAGTGTCAACTGTTTACATACACACACATAAACTTACACACACACACACACACACACACACACACACAACACACACACACACACACACACACACACACACACACACACACA
>JAOUQZ010044097.1:0-12017 GCA_028564935.1 Neosilurus hyrtlii | reverse complement strand
TATGTATGTATGTATGTATGTATGTATGTATGTATGTATGTATGTATGTATGTATTTATTTATTTATTTATTTATTATATGGGACAGTGCAGGGATAAGCTTGCATGAAAAAATATGGGCTAGATTTTTTTTCTGATTGTTAACGATGTATAATTTTTACATTTATGCATTGTCATTTCAAATTTTATGATAGAAGAAATTTATCAAAAAGAAATTTGTAATATATTTAAAAATATATTCTCTTAAAAGGTGGAATTGGTTGATTAATATTTGAGTAGTAGGAATTTCATCATAAATATTTAATACAAATCAGTTAAAACCTTTACTGTATGAATGTCATGTTACATAAACAGTGGGACTCATTTAGGCTATTATTTATTTTTTAATTATATGCTGGTGATGTCCCATTTATTCAGCCACTACAGTATAAAAAAAAAACAAAAAAATGAAAGGTAAACTTATTTGAATTATTTGCAATATTTCCACTTACATATTTACATGACTGTATACATTTTGCAAAAAGTAGTAAATAATGGCAGACTTACATTGCGCTTGTTTATTCATTCAATAAAAACGATTACGAATTTAATTCATTATAATTCACATTTTGTCAGTATATAAATACCATATCAAATCAAAAATCATAATCATTTTAAAGTGTTGATTATGTAATCTATTTTTTTTTAAGTTGTTAAAGGGTATATGGGAATATTGCATACTCATGGAAAACAAATTTAGTGAGTTTATATTTTCTTCCAAGCATGTAAACATCAACTATTATGGATCTAATATTTTCACTGCATAGCATGCTGAGCTATGTACTGTTCTGAAACTAGAACATCAAGTAGTTAATCATGAACGTTGTTATCTACATGATATTCTGTTATCTAGGAAGAAGGGATATATTTATTACATTTTGGAGTGACTTTCTCAGTGCTTTACAGATGAAACAGACAACCAAACATACACAAATCTAACATTTTCTGCATTTTATCACCACCATTTACAACATTAGTTACTAAAAGAAACAGTCCTAAAATGAGATATGGGTTTCAGGTTTTGGGTGCTAAGATACAATAAGACCTCAACTAATGGACAATCTAAACGGAAAGCTCTAGGAACACAGTATCATAGGACCGCAGTTAATATATGGAATGTAGGGATACGACCATGTTAAAATCTGTAAAAGTTTGTATTAAAAAAAGTTTTCACTGGTTTAAGCTTCAGCTAAAACAATAGCTAGTGTAGCAAAAATGTTCTCGGGCTTGATCCTCTCATACACGCTCAAGTCTTCTTTGCATGCTTCCAGTTATGTTATATGTTATATGCTCTGATGAATGGCAGAAACATGTGTCAATAAAAAACGAGTGCAGTTTCATGTAAGAAAGCATGATGTATTTGAAATAGAAGTAGACTGAGTCACGTCTTCATGTATTTTGGCTGTTGTAAAAATGTGAAACACGGACTTTCCCATTCTGTTTGAAAGGAAATCCATTTAAACCATAAACCAGAGAATCATTTTGAAAATAGAGGGCTATCCATAAAAACAGGTGTGATATCATTCCTACCTTGACTTCCAAGGTAAATGAAATAAAGTCAGTGCCAAATTAACAAATTTGTACTTATGTATAAAAAACTTGTTTGACACATGAAGCCATTAATAAATTCAAATCAAATCAAATCAAATTCAAATTTATTTGTCACATACAAATTATACACAGTACAATATGTAGTGAAATGCTTAGTACGACTGTCCAGAATGTAAAAAATAAACAAGCAGATCAGGTAACAAGGAGAAAAACAAAAGAGCAAAGATCAGATAAATATGAAATCTATATAAAAGCAAAAGGATAGAATAGGAAAGTATATAGAATAAAATAAAATAAAATTTAATTAAATATAATTAAATATACATCTGAGGGAAAAAAAATATCGGATACAAATATACAAATATATATATATATATATATATATGTACATATGTATATATATATATATATAAATATATAGAATGCAAATATAATATAGAATGTGACTATTTTATTGCAGTGCGACTTTACTAGTAAAGTTAAAGTCAGTAAAGTGACTTTGTGCAAAAAGTGGCAAAGTCTCTCTGTTACTCAGTCAGTAAGTAATAAGAACATAATTGGATGAGGACTGGTAGGGAATGCGGGTTAATTTTTATATGGCTGTTCATCAAGCAGTTTGGTGGATCACTGGATGCAGTGCTTGTCTGTGAGTCAGTATATCCAAATAATGTCAGAATACTCCTGCAGTCATTTTTGTGTTTGGTGAACTCTGCTCCATTTTCTCCCCCCTCTTAGAAGCACAATCAATTTTTATTTGTTGTATTCTAATTAAACTAATTATTTAAACAGAATTGTCCCACAACACCAGGTGGTGTAAATTGCAGCTGAAAAGCACATAAGGCAAGGGGAGAATCCATGTATATTATACATAAACACCCTGATTTTTGCTTTATTCCACCCAATGCTTGCAAATACAGCTATCACTCTTAAGCCACGCATATAAGTCAAGAGGAAAATTCACATAGACTGAAAACCATGTTGTTTTTTTTAATGAAAAAAATACACAGTAGAATCAAGTCCTTTATATACATCAAACGGCAAAGGAGACCAATACTAGATAAAAGCTTGTAGTTTAAGAAAGGAGTTATGCCAATAGTACACACTACAGGGAAGGACTGGATAATCACACCATCAATAACAATGTCACAGTCTAGACATCTGGAAAAGGAGATTAATTTTGACAAATAATGTCTGTTAGTGATTGATTATGTATCTTGTGTAGGTTATTATAGAGTGTGTCTCGGGTACAAATGCAAGTAAATCAAGTAAAAGTGAGTGGAAGTAGGGGCACAAAACACAGTAGAATGAAGAACAAATCAGGGATACAAATACTATTTCTGCAATCCATCTATAATGTTTACATAATAACTGCAATGACTGTAGAGAGACTATGGTCTGCAGTTAACATGTAATTAACGGAATGAAAAACATAACAAAACAATATAACTTATAACCTTTATATCATATCCTCAACCAAATACATAGCAGAACATACGTATTTTATGTTTTTAATACATAAAAATGTTTTATCAAGTGTTTGTGGATTGTGAAGAACATAATTATGAGCAGTTTGTTTACTCTCTAGCAGCATTTTAATTGTGTGTAAAATAGAATTATATGTAAAATCATGAATATCTGTAAAACATACCTGCAAAGATTGTGTTTCTGTATGGTGCGACGAGATTGTCCTATTGGTTGTACGAAACAGTGAAAGTTTTATTTTTTTGTTTTTATTTTTGCATTTTTTCATTTTTTTTATTATTATTGTTATTTTTACTACCTTGTATATTATAAATGCACTGTGATGGAATGTTGCTTAAATGAATGTTAAGTGTAACAGTCATGATAACACTGTGGTTCATTATGGAACCAGTTTGATTAGGAATACATGGTGCATACAATCCCTGACCTAGTCCTTTTGGGTAGGGGAAAAAAATAGTGTTGTTGCATGGTTACACACAAGACTGTATAGCCAAAAGCATGTGGATGCGAAACCATCACACAGTATATGTGCATTTGTTTTAACTAAACAGCCAAATGCTCTCATTAAGTTGACTGAAAAAGACTTGGCATGGCAATCACTTGGGGCCATTTTCAGAGTTTACTTAAACATAACTTCTGGAGTTATATGAGCACTATACATAAAATAAATAAAAAGGAAAATACAGTGACATATCAAAAACAAAGAGACACCATCATTTTTATGAATACTCTCAACTCTCAATTGGAGTTTCTCTGCAACATTGGTTATCTTACAATGGGAATTATATTTAACAGTCCAAAGACACTAGTCAGAGAGCCCAAGTTGGCCTGAGAGGGATGCTGTTGATTCCTTGCCTTTGTGGGTAAATTATACAATCACTATGTTGACTAAGGCCACCTTCAGATAAACCCACAATACACCCTCTTAGAAAGTCAGGTGACTCTTTGTTCCTGATGTTCATGGCAAAGCTAATTACTATAGACAATTTATATATTGTGACATTAATATGATGTGATCTAAAATAAAAAAAATCATTTATTATTTTATAATAAATTTATCATTTGATCCAATGACTTTTACAGATAAAACTTAATTAAGAATGTCAGTTTACTTTTGATGCGTCTCTTTACACACAGGGTGAGTTTGTGTAATACACAAATATGTCTCAGTTGTGTATGAATATGAACTATACTGTATATCTACGATATGATCTTGAATTTCTAAATAAACATACAAACAAACAGAAAACCTTTGTATTGCCATTTGACTTTCATAATAAATGCAGAAATATGACACTGTTAATTAATTTATTTAACTATATCCCTGAAAGTGACAGTGCATGATACAGACAGTAATCATCTTAAATGTCTATATCAGGCTTGTGCAAAATTCCAAATTTGGAATTTCAATTCAATTCATTTGAAGAATTGGAATTTGAATTGGAATTACAGGAAGTAAAATTAAATTTATTTTGATTCAGAGAACTTCCTTATAAGCAAGTATCAGGAAGAACGTGTCAAGTTTAACAAAGTTTTTTGCTTAAATACTCAAAATACTTTACAAATAATAATAAAAAATAATTTGTAATATTCTTTTTATTTAAAAATGAACAAATGATACAAAATTGAGGTAAATGCAATAATCATTTATTCCAGTTCTTAATTTATAGGGTAACATTGTTGCATCTAATTGTCAAGTTCCTCAAAGGTTTTAATATTGAGATGACATCTTTATGATCGGAATGTCTTTCTTGCAACACTAAAGATCCTCTCAACTGGTGCAGAGGATGCAGGTATGGCCAGATATTTGCAAGCAAGTGCAGCTAGGTTTGGAAAGCTGCTTTGGTTTTTTTTCCAAAACACCAAAGGATCAGCATCCTCTGTCAGGCATGGTTTACTCAGGTAGACATGAAGTTCATAGTAACAATATTTGTATGATATATGTAAAACAGTCATGTATGGAATATACTGTAAAGGATGGTTCCGGAATACATTTTACGTATGTACGGAGTAATTTCAATTCTACTTCCTTCAATTCAATTCAATTTTATTTGTATGGCACTTTTTACAATTGACATTGTCACAAGGCAGCTTTACATAGTCAAAGTGATTTAAAAAGGAATTTAAACATTTTTCTACAACCCTTACACATCCCTAATGAGCAAGCCCGTGGCGACAGTTGCAAGGAAAAACTCCCTCAGTTGGCATGAGGAAAAAACCTTGAGAGGAACCAGGCTCAAAAGGGAAACCCATCCTCATTTGGATGAAACCATAAAAATACAAACCATATAAGAGAAACTTTATTACAGTCCAACATGTAGTCTGGCTGGATGTATACCACAATTGTAAGTCCTGAATAATTGTAGCAAAAGAGTTTATATCATCATCAGTGAAAAGTCATCTTCATTGTCTCTGAGTGCAGATCTAAGCCCATATAGATCTTCATCAACAGGAGCAAGGGGGGGTGTTAGATATGCTCATAACAGTGTAATGGTAAAAGAAGAATTTAAATCGCAATTCTACTTCCTGTTTGCAACTTCAATTCAAATTCAATTAAAATTCATGGAATTGAATAGGAATTTGGGAGACACTGTCAATTCAATTTGGAATTTTGCACAAGCCTGGAATATATTTTTATCATCACTTATACCTTATCCCTTTTTATAAACCTAGGTCCTATTTTACAATCTGTTTCAGTCCATTTTTTTGCTACTTACAAAATTTATTAAAAATCACATTTTGGCATTGAGTTAAAATCTGTAATGGCAAAGCTTTATGCCACTAACATGATTACAATGCTATTTTAAGTGTCTGTCAACATGGAAATGGTTCGTAGAGAGATATATCTGCGCCTGTTTACCTCAATAACAAATTATTTTTAGGATAGACTCCTAAAATGGGGTTTTGTAGTCCTTAACACTAACATAGGAAGGTCAAATATGAGTCAATTAATTATGTATCATATCAGAGTGCTTGAAGATAATGTGAGGTCACCTGTCCAAAAGTTGAAGTTGAACTAGAGGGAGCTTATTCAAAAATAAATTGAAGATCTGGAATATTATAGAATAGCCTAGTCAAAGCCCAGGTCTCATTTCCATTAAAATTTTGTAGGGGATTTTATAAAGGCCAATATATGCAGGTTTTTTGACTAGTGGTCAAACATGTTATGCAAGCTGATTATGCAATTATGCCTACAAGAAGTTATTTTTGCTTCTAAGGGTATGGGCACTATTATGGGGTATGGGCACTAGTAGAGGGGATGGGCACTAACCCTATTATTGAAGATTTTCAGAAAAGGGCAATAAAAATATATTTTCATTTTAATACAGTGTAAATATATTTATATATACAACTGTGGAGGAAAAAACAAGAGACAAATTCTCTTTGCCGAGCAAAATGCTCAGTTTCTCTCCTATTACTATTTATTTCTGTGTGGTTGAGAAACATGAAGAAATTTGTATTATTCCATAAATGACAAACATTTCGTTTAGAGCATTTTGCAGATGCTCTTATCCAGAGCAAATTATAATTATCATTTTATACAACTGAGCGTTAAGGGCCTTGCTCAAGGGCACAACAATGGTGATAGTGGGGATTGAACCACTGACCTTCGGATCAGTAACCAATCACCTTAACCACTAAGCCACCACTGCCACCACTTCCCCCAAATTCCACATATATCTTGATGTCATCCTACGGTATGACACTTTCTAAGACCTCACTTCAGAAGAACCTTGTTTAAGGATGGAAACAACTGTGCTCACTGCTCCCTGTATCCTTTTGGCAGTAAAATCAGAATTAAACTATTCTTTTATACCTGTGCAAAATTTATAACCTTATAATTTATAAGATGTTATTATTATAACATAATATAGCATCATGCACCTTATGATTAAAATGTTCTACCTCTCACCCTATGTACACCATGCACCTTTTGATCATGTACCCTTCTGTGTATGTATATGTGTGAAAATGTGGACAGATGTAAATGTGTTTGCATATACAGGATATATATATGTATATGTGTGTATAAATGTACATATAGGTATGTGTGTGTATGTAGGTATATGCACATACATATTGCTTAGTGTAGTTCCTTTTTGCACTTTTTTATATACATAATTGCTGCTAAACAAAGCTGATATACTGATTTACATTGTTCATGCAACATTTGACAATAAAGATCTCTTTATCTTTATCTTTTTCTTTTCAACTCTTTAGGCATGATGAAGCAATAGTTTTGCCTTCCAATTAAATTTAAGGTACTACCAGCACTGTTTTTGCATTCAAACTGGTCATAATTAAATAGTATATGACAGTAGTCACAGCAGTGATTTTTATAATTTTCCTTATTAAAAAGATTTGGTTCAAATAATCCTCTGATTAGTACCTCATTAAGTAAAATGAGGTGTGCTTGTGTGGGAATTGTATCACAGAGATTGGAATAAAGTGGCTGCCATGGCTGCCAATAATAGAAAAGCTGATTTAAGAAAAAATATCTCGCCCGATTGCATGCTTAGTTTTAATTAAGACTGAAGGCATTTAAATAAATTATATCAGATATCAAAGACTGGAGTTGCATGTGTGCAGTGAAGAAGTAAAATTTCAGTTTTAAAAGTTCCAGGTGCCCGCGATGGCCTGGCGAGCTGTCCAGGGTGTACGCCGCCCTCGCCCATAGTCAGCTGAGATGGGTGCCAGCCTCCCCGCAACCCTGAGTAGGAATAAGCGGTTCAGAAGATGAATAAATGAATGAAGTTCCAGGTGCAGTTCACTTTATTATATCTTTGAGTGAAGGCTTTGCAGGACATCAGAACAGATCAGAATTGCACCTCACTAATTTAACATAGCTAAGTATATTCAACTCTGAGTACTCTGAGCTTATGTACCAGCATTTTATTTCTGTTTGTTCTATATGAATTATCATTTAATTAAGGCATTATATGGGGAACAATATTCATATTAAATATTCGGCTTCTAAGAATCAGTGTAAGATAGAGTAGCAAAAAAACTGCATTGTAAATACAGAAACTTTACATCAAGATGTAAACCACTGGTTACACTCAACAGCAAGGCCAGATTAGACTTTTCTAGAAAGCCTACCCAACTCTGCAAAAAAATTCTATTAGCAGGTGAAGCCAAGATTACGTTGTACCAGAAAGATGGGAAGAGAAGCGTATGGAGAAAGAAAGGAAGGGCTAGCGATCGATAGTAAACCCCATCATATGTCAACCATGGTGGACATGGGCATGTAGGACTGCCAGTGGAACCAGATCACTGGTGCTGATAAATACATTTTCTGAAGTACATAGAGCTGCTCAGATTCAGTCAAAATGCTGCAAAACTGATAAGAGGGCACTTCTGGGTATAGATGGATAATGAACGAAAACCTACACCTAATGCAACCCAAGAGCTGCTTAAGTCAAAAAAATAAAATGAATTCTTAAATGGAAGAGTCAGTCAACTCAGCTGTGCATGCCTTTCACATAAGCCCCTGTCGCATATAACGCACAACACGTACACAACAAAACATTGGGCTTATATATCCACATGTATTGTACAACAGACTCACAACGGTGTTATAGTTTGAGCTGTATGCCGGTTGTAAACCAATCAAGTGCCACATGAATATCATACAAGTATTTTCTTGTTTGTTTGTTGCAGTTATCACATAACTTTTGTATTAACATCATAAAATTTATCTTTCAGACCTGACTTCTTTCCCCATAACAGATGTACCAAACATACTTTATATGTGAACACAACTACACGGATTGCAAATTCCCCTCACCCAAACTTGAATTCTGTTGTTTTTGAAAAGAAAAAAGAAAAAGGCAAAGAAAAAAGAAAAAGAAAAAACTACAGGAAAGGCCTGGTAAAGCATCTCAAAATAGGAAACTTAGCATTTGGTGATGTCCATAGGTTCCAGACTTCAGGAGGTTACTGACAACAAATGATTTGTATCAAAGAATTTAAAAAAATGCTTATATTGCTAATTATTTTTCCAAACACGTTCCAAATATTGCTAATTATTTTTCCAAATTTGTTTGTCCAAATACGTTTGATTTTGTGTAAATGAATCGACTGGCTGTAAAAGTGTTAAAACTCCTAAATGCTCTTTATTTTTTTGTTAAACACTTTAAATCCTATCGTGATGGTATCACTTTAAATTCTATTAATTCTATTTCGATGTACAGAGAAATTTACAAAATAAAAAATGAGACACTGACCAAATATGTATGTCTTAACTGTACAAGACAGAGATAGACACACTGATCAGCCAAAAATATAAATATTCTAATATTTTGTTGGCCCACCTTTACCCTTAATTTACAGTTCATAGTCATTGTTTCGATGATCTAAAGCAACATCACATTTATTTATATGAATCTTCTGAATTGATGACCTGAAAATCAGGCCACTGCATAAAGTCTTTTCCATCACATCCCAAAGACTTTCAATAAGGGTAAGATCAAGACTCTGTGGTGACAGTTTATGTGTGAAAGTGATTCCTCATGCTTCCTGAACCACTCTTTCACTATTTGAGCCACAATTTTCTATCAGTGCCATCTGGGAAGAAAAAGTCAGTTGATAGGATAACCTGGTCATTGTGTCACCTGCCAGCAAAGCTGGAGCGACACATAGGGATCACTACCTGTTGTAGTTGTCATCCACATTGTTATCTTCGTCCATCATCACACTTACTTGCAATCCTTAACAGCTCCTCAGCCAGTCTATGTTTTTATCCAAACATTCACATAATCTTATCTACATGGGGGTTGCCATTGTTAATCTGCAGTTCCTCTTACATCAAGTCAAGTCAAGTCACTTTTATTTGTATAGCGCTTTTTACAATTGACATTGTCTCAAAGCCGCTTTACATAGTAAAATTAAATTAAGGAGGAATCTAAACATTTTCTCTACAACCCCCTACACATCCCTAATGAGCAGGCCCGCGGCGACAGTGGCAAGGAAAAACTCCCTCAGTCAAGGCGAGGAAGAAACCTTGAAATCAATTAATTGAATTGATTTATATCATTCTTTCACAGAATCTTAATCTTCATCTTCTTCCACCTATTCCAGGGTCAGATCGCGGGGGCAGCATCCTAAGCAGTGAGGTCCAGACGTCGCTCACCCCAGCCACTTCCTTCAGCTCTTCTGGGGGGTGCCAAGGCATTCCCAGACCAGCTGAGAGACATAATCACTCCAGCATGTTCTGGGTCGACCCGGGGGTATCTTTCCAATTGGACATGCCCAGAACACCACACCAGGGAGGCTTTCAGGAGGCATTCTAATCAAATCACCTCAACTGGTTCCTCTCAATGTGGAGGAGCAGCGGTTCTACTCCGAGCTCCTCCCGGATGACAGAACTTCTCACCATAAAAAAAAGCAACAAAATGATGACTAAATGGTAAAATTGATCCTTTTAATGGGTAAATTTGTATTACTAGCTCTTTAAAATGATCATGTATGACATCAGCGGCTCTGTTAGTCAACGTCAGTCCTTGCTTCTTGTCAAGTATGTGCGAGTGCTTTCACACACACTACTACAACTACTACCAGGCATACACAGTGACATGTTTCCTTCTGCATTCTGTTCTAGCCCTGGTAATGACGCAAATATGTTGCTTGTCCTTTTGGCTGGGCTGCGTGCAGCAGACACCAGTCTAAGATGTCTGCTGACATAACATAAAATAACTTGGGTTCAGGCCATACTGAATGCAATTCAGTAGCCTACGACGACCACTTCAAGCCAACCTGCTACCGGCATTACCTCCAGACAGAACTACTTGGCACAAAGCCCAAGGTTTTACATCTAAAACCGGATGCTGTTCCTATGGAATCCCTTCATAAGAAGTCAAAGGATGACAATGGATAATAACAACAGCTCACCAAAAAGAACCTGTAAAAGGTTAGCTGCGTTTAGTATGCAGGGAGTTTTATCACTTAAAATGTAGCTCGCTGCTTGTATACTTGCGTTGGACAACCCAACCCAACGAGTTCACATTACTTCTGGGAAAAAATAGTTGTTCTGCATTAGTTCAGCCTCCGCTAGTAATCTATGGGATAAGATTAAAATTAAATTGCTATCTACCAAAGTGAACTTGTTGTTAAACCAAGCTGCTTTTATTAATTCACATATTGTTTATATAGTTTTATAAATCATTTTCCATGGATGTGGTAAAATTTCATTTAAAATGTATTTATTTATTTACTTACTTATTTGTTTTGTTGCTGAAAGATTCGTGAATCTACCAGCCAGCCATAGTTCTCTTTCTGTTTCATTGTTTGAGATTTTTTTACATGAACTGTGTGAGCATATAAAGGAATTACAAGTAGGGTTGGTAATTTTTAGCTGTATACACAGCTATGTTGGATGAAACAGCAATTGATATTTATGACATCTAAAAAAGGTCCAAAAAATTGCCACCAGTGGCCACTGTAATCCTGTAAAAATGCCAGCCAATCACTGCCTTGCGTTCTGCTAGGAAATTTCCAATCAAATGCTCCTATGTCTCCTTGCTCATGCATGACTCTTCCAGACCTGCAGTCAGAGCACAGGGGGGCCGTGGCTTTTGAACTGCCTCTGAGCACAGGGATTAGCCAGAACCCTGAAGAGATGCTAATTTCATATTTTGGTAGCTTTTTAGATTATTACCCCAGTTTTAAGATATACAAAGTAACAAATGTTTTCAAACTAGATGTCAGATTTAGCTACCATGCTTAATTATGCAAGAAAACTAAATAAGTGATTGACAGTATTATCTAGCTCCTCCATTTCAAAACCTGATGCAGATATGGCTGCTTTGATTTAATATAGGTCTCAATCATGTGACCAAATTCAAATTCAAAAAAATTCAAAGTCAACTTTATTGTCACATACAAATTATACACAGTACAATATGTAGTGAAATGCTTAGTATGACTGTCCAAAATGTAAAGAATAAA
>JAOUQZ010044096.1:0-12018 GCA_028564935.1 Neosilurus hyrtlii | reverse complement strand
TGGAATGAGGTCTTGCCCCAAGTGGAGGAGTTCAAGTATCTCGGGGTCTTGTTCACGAGTGAGGGAAGGATGGAGCAACACATCTCCTTCCGTGAAAAGAGACTGTTGCAGCAGCTGTTCAGGTGGCTGGTCTCAGACGATCTTGGAGATGAAGATGCTGGATATGGAGGTCCTGGGCTGGTGTGGTTACACGTGGTCTGGGGATGTGAGGCCGGTTGGATGTACTGCCAAATTCTCTGAAATGCCTTTGGTGATTATGGTGGAGAGATGAACATTCAATTCACAGGCAACAGCTCTGGTGGACATTCCTGCAGTCAGCGTGCCAATTGCACGTTCCCTCAAAACTTGCGACATCTGTGGCATTGTGCTGTGTGATAAAATTGCACATTTTAGAGTGGCCTTTTATTGTGGCTGGCCTAAGGCAAACCTGTGCAATATTCATGCTGTCCAATCAGCATCTTGATATACCACCCCTGTGAGATGGATGGATTATCTTGGCAAAGGAGAAGTGCTCACTAACACAGATTTAGACAGATATGTGAGTAACATTTGAGAGAAATAAGCCTTGTGTTTTAAATCTTTGGGTTCAGCTCATGAAAAATAAGAGCAAAAACAAAAATGTTGCGATAAATATTTTTCTTGAGTATAGAATAAGAACCTTTTATAATGTGTTTATTAAGCCTAAATGGTGTCAAGTATCTGCTATGCGAGTCTGTGTGAATGCTATAAATACTGTAAAAACAATGCTGAAAGACAATCGCGGTAGTTGCTACTGCACACATCCAACGACCAGTTGTGGGCCGACAGCTGTGCATGTTATCCTCCTTCTTAGTGCCTTTTAAGTGGCGCGGATGGTCTGTGAAGGCAGGAACGTCAACAGCATTGGAAAACAAATTCTTTATATCCACTATAATGATAGAGGAAGAAATAAAATCTTTAAAAAGCATGCTGACCAATTCATTCAAAAAATTCATTTATTTTTAATATGTATTCATATAGCTTACAACCACACTACCCTAAAAAAGCCCAAACTCGTCTGACCTCAGAAATTAATTAGGGTTGGGCCTGGTTAGTTAATTAGTGAGTGCTCGACATGTGTGTTTCTGCAGTTTGCACGGTCTACTTGTGTTTGTGTGGGTTTCCTCCGGGTACTCCGGTTTCCTCCCACAGTGGAAAGACATGCACATTAGGATAATTGGCTGTTGTAAATTCTCCCTAGGTTTGTGTGTGTGTGTGTGTGTGTGTGTGTGTGTGTGTGTGTGTGTGTTGCCCTGCAATTAATTGGTGAACCTTTGCTAAAGCTGGCTGAGGTAGTCTCCAGCCTCTTCCTCCAACTGTCTGTTCCAAATTGCCCTTATAGGTGTGAATGTGAGTGTGTGCATCTTAGCCCGGCGATGGACTGGTGAGCTGTTCAGGGTGTACCCTGCCTTCGACCAGAGTCGGCTTAGATTACTGTTTTCTCCTACAATTTTGCATATATTTTTAGTAAATGCAAATCTGGAAGGATCCTGACACAAATCACAGAAAATCTTGAATGATAACATTTAAACCTCTAATTAATATTTTGTTGAATGGCCTTTAGCCTTGATTACAGTGTGTAATCAATCAATCAATCAATCATCTTTATTTATAAAGCACTTTAAAAATAACCGCAGCTAAAACAAAGTGCTGTACACAAATAGACAAAAACAAACAGACAGAAATTAATTAAAAACAATTGATAAAATAAAGCAGATATAAATACTAAAACAATTAAAAAAATAAAATAATAATAATAATAATCTCCTTGACATTGTTTCAACAAACTTTATCAACATCATGACATTTATTTCCGTCCAGTGTCAGGCTCATTTTGCACCAACATCTTGAATCGATGAGGGAAAAACTGAACCACTCCATAAAGTCTTCTCCGGCACATCCCGGAAACTTTCAGTAAGGTTAAGGTCAGGACTCTGGGGTTTCAGTTCATGTGTGAAAATGATTTTTCATGTTCCCTGAACCACCTTTTTGTTATTTAAGTCACAATTCATCAGAGAAGAAAAAGTCAATCGATGATATTCTGGTTGACTGATAACCTGGTCATTCAGTACCGTTAGTTTATCAATGGACATCATTGTATTGCCACATAATATTTGTTATTCTGAATATCAAAATTCTGTAGCATCTGCCCATAAGAACTCATGCAGTCATGCTAACCTGTGCTTTAATGTCTGATCTGTTGTAACAGAAATATAATAAAGACACTTGACTGATGCAATGTGATGACTAGTTATATAAAAGACAAGTTTGACTCCTGTGGCTTGGACAAGTGCAAAAATTATCATTTTATGGCGAAACATGAACAATTTTTTAGCACATGAAGGCAGACAGGTGACCATGGAAACACTGAGGATCATTCAGACTATGCTGCATAATGAATACACAGAAATACACAAATGTTTTCGAGAGAGTGACATGAAGAATTCTGGTAGAGCAACACCTCAGCTTATTTATTAGTGAAGATAGAAACAGAAATGAAAAAACAAAAACAATCAAATTCTACAAGTGCAATATAAATATCAGTGTCTGTGTCTATTTCCAAGCCCTGTAGTTTTATCCTTCTGCTTCTGGGAGAGCCGTGGAGCAGTCAGCCTGATTACTGGTGAGGAGGAGGAGGAGGAGGAGAAGGAGGAGGAGGAGGCAAAGTCGTACCCAAACAAAATTGCTTGGAGGAAAATAAAATAAAAAATGTAAAAAAATAAGTGAAAAAGGTGGGCAGTGCAAATGTTGACCCAGAGGCTTGTGGGAAATCAGTGTTTTCTTGTAAATGTCAGATGTTAAGCCTCCAACTTTTATCTTATACAGAAAAAACAGGATAAATCTTATTTAAGAGACCCATTTAACACTGACCACCTCGTGAGACACAGCAGAAAATGAAGACTTGTAGTTCTTTTGATAAAAAAAAAAATAAAAAATTGAGTTTGTGCCCTTTTTATTGTGAGAACATGCTGTCTGGAGTCATGTTCTGTAACGGAAGAGTGACAAGCTCACACGTGTCCCAGACAGCAGGAGGACAGAGAAGACATTAAACCACGCTGGCAAGTGCCTGATCATTTCCGCTCTGACTAATTACGCTTATGCAATTTCCACATTCTGTTCGGGTAGATTTAACATGTCCAAGGAGATCTTCTGTCACGTGAACACACTGCATGGTAATAAGACAAAGCTGTTAGGGGGCTGCGTGTTTTACTTCTAATGGCCAATTACACACTGATGGGGTTTTCATCCACCTGCTCTTTTTTTTTCTTTCTTTTTTAACATAATTGAAGTCGGCATGAAATAGAATTGAAATGCAAACGCCAGATTTAAAAATGCCATAGTGGATTACAATACAAATACCATTAATAATAATAATAATAATAATAATAATAATAATAATAATAATAAAACATTTTGCATTTTTGTTTAGGGCTTGGTGGCCTAGTTTTTAGCATGTCCGCCTCACAGCAAAAAGGTTCGATTCTGTGTGGAGTTTGCATGTTCCCACCATGCTTGCATGTCTTTCCTCCGGGTACTCCGGTTTCCTCCCACAATCCAAAGACATGTACCTTAGGCTAACTGGATCTTGCAAATTGCCCCTAGGTGTGAATGTAAGTTTAAAGGGTTGTGTGTAGGGGCAGTGGTGGCTTAGGGGTTAGGGCTCTGAGTTACTGATCCGAAAGTCGGGGGTCCGGGCCCCAGTATAACCAAGTTACCACTGTAGGGCCCTGGAGCAAGGCCTCAAATGCTAAGATGTATGAAAATGATAAATGTAAGTCACACTGGATTAGGGCGTCCGCCAAATGCTGTAAATGTGTGTGTGTGTGTGTGTGTGTGTGTGTGTGTGTGTGTGTGTTGGCCCTGCAAAGGTCTGCTGAGCTGTTCAGGGTGTACCCCGCCTTCATGCAGAGTCAGCTGGGATGGGATCCAACCTCCTTGAAATCCTAATAAAGGATACCAATGAAATCCAAGTATCCACTTAGATCTTAGCCTTGTGTATTTTCCCAATCCTTTAGAGGCTGCTCGCTCTTTCTCTCTTTCTCTCTCTCTCTCTCTCTCTCTCTCTCTCTCTCTCTCTCTCTCTTCATTTTAATGATTGCTGCACCTCTCCGAAATTACACTGTAGTTCTTGGAAACTTATAATGAACTTCAATTCAAAAGTTTTGTGAATGGTGTAGAGGCAGACTCTTTCTCTACTTCAGGTTTTCAGCTTTTCTGTTCGACTCCACTACCTCACTAACCTCAACTCCAACTTCAACTAGACTCCCACTTCACATGATTCTTGGAGATTTGTTCTCACTAAGCTCATGATTAACCTTAGCTCCACTAATCTTTAATTCAGCAGTGTCGGCTACGCTCAAAAAGAAGAAAATCGAAAACTAAACTCGACTTAACTCGACTTGACTGTAGACTTGACTCCACTTGACTTGACTCCACTCAACTCGGTTCCCATCAAAAGATTAGTCTTGATTGTTGACATTTCTTTTACTTGATTCAGCTCAACAATCCCCAGGTGACTTACCTCTATTCTACTTTACTCGGCCCAACTACACTTAAATTAATAAGATTGGATGCAAATCCAGTATATTTTACACCCCACTTGAGTTCATTAGACTTGACTTGATTATGCTTAATACAGTGCCACTAGACTTGACTCCAGTTGGCTCAAACAGATGACTACAATTAACTTTTTAACACTCTATTTAACTTGACATGTCTAGGCTCAACTCCATTAGACTTGTTATTAGACTTGACCTTACTCCAACAGATTTGACTTTACCCGACTTTAATAGACTTTCTAAAAGCAAAATTGACTCTACTAGACTACCCATCCATTCAATTTAACTGTACTGAACTCAGGCAGGCAGATATCAAGAAACAATATATAAAATTAACTAAAATTAAATTTAATAAAATAATTTTAAAAATGCCTTTAGCTTTCGCTGGAGCGATTCGCAGTGTGTGAAGCGACTGGGATGAGAATCAGCACCTCCAAGCCTGAGGCCATGGTTCTCAGTCGGAAAAGGGTGGAATGCCCCCTCCGGGTCTGAAATGAGATCTTGCCCCAAGTGGAGAAGTTCAAGTATCTCGGGGTCTTGTTCATGAGTGAGGGAAGGATGGACCGGGAGATTGACAGGCGGATCGGTGCAGCCTCTGCTGTAAAGCTTCCTCCGCAGGGTGGCAGGTCTCTCCTTTAGAGATAGGGTGAGAAGTTCTGTCATCCGGGAGGAGCTCGGAGTAGAACCGCTGCTATTTTGCGTTGAGAGGAGCCAGTTGAGGTGGTTCGGGCATCTGATTAGAATGTCTCCTGAACGCCTCCCTGGTGTGGTGTTTTGGGCATGTCCAACCGGGAAGAGACCCCGGGGTCGCTGGAGGGACTACATCTCTCGGCTGGCCGGAAGTGGCTGGAAAGAGGGACGTCTGGACCATACTGCTTAGGCTGCTGCCGTCCGGCTGTACCAAAATGCCCCTAGTTGTGAATGAGTGGGAATCGTATGTGTTGCCCTGCAAGTCTGGCAAGCTGTTCAGGGTGTACTTTGCCTATTCGCCCATTGTATAGGATGAGATAGGCATCAGGCCCATTGAGATAGGCATCAGCCTTCTCCTAAACTTAACTGGACTAGAAAGGGAACAAAAGCAGCTTAAAAACATCACACACTGGTACAAGATTTCTGACTGAGTGAGATAGACTGCCTGGGAGGCAAAGTCTCATTAGGAGTCGGATCCAGGGGGATTTGGTTGGATTGGTTAGCTCTTGAGGCAGATATCATTGGAATAGAACTATTGATTGGATATAAAACTCATGGAAGGTCATGAGCAGTACCACATATAAGTTATGCTTCAAATTAAATCATGGTGCATTATTGTAGAAAACCGTGTTTTCTTTTTTAAAATAAGTTTACAGCCCGGGCCAGCAGTACCCATGCTGTTAGATTCCAATAATATTCTCGGTCTTTTAGATTATAAAGATGATATACTGCCAGGGATGTTTATGTGTCTCCTGAGCTCTGTGCTTTCACTTCTATTCTTACTTTATTTTCCACTTTAGATTTTTGTCCCTGCTCTCAAACCCAAATTCATCTGAGATCTTCTGATTTAATAACTCTACACTTTATAAATAACCCTGTACAACGGTTTCTGGTCTAGTATGCTAACTAGCTCAGGCTTTGCAGCACAGGGATTTCTGCTGGGGTATTTTAGGGCCTGTGTCAGGAACCCTTCCTCACTTCGAATGCTGTGTACCTCATGAACTTGGTGAAATAAAATGGCTACATCCAGGTTCGTGGTGTGGACTACACATCCGGACTTCCTTTCCCAGGTTGCATTGCAGGCCCTCATATGCACCCGTTCATTTCACACAGCTATTCTGAATATCTGCTGATTATATTCTCTGTATTCAAAGAGACTTCATATGCTTATTTGGCACAGTATCGCTCTGTCACATATACTTTTGTTTCTGTTTAGTTAAACCTGGTTTTAAATTTGGTTTCTCATATTGTGGTTTTGCCTTCAGTGACCTGATGCTCTGAATGTTATGAATATGTTTTTGATGAATGTTCAGGACTGGTTATTTGTGTGCTTTTTCTAATACACTGGCTGAACTGCATTGGAGAGAGAGGGAGACTCAGGAAACCTTTAGATTTTTGCTGAAATGTGCCTCAGGTGGTAGGGGCGCCATTTTGGATGTTGCATCACTTTTATACTCTGGGCAGGGGTATTCAGGACAGGCTCCTGCTACTCCCTCGGCTATCTACTGCAATTTCTGCTATCGCTGAGGGTTTTGTGGTCCTGTTGCTGAGTCGAGTTTGCATGTTCTCCCCGCGTTTGTGTGGGTTTCCTCCGGGAAATCCAGTTTCCTCCCACAGTCCAAAGACGTGCATTAGGCTAACTGGCTGTTTCAAATTGCCCGTGGGTGTTTTGGCCATGTGATGGTCTGGCGAGCATATATGAAAATGATTCCTCGTGCTCCCTGAACCACTCTTTATTTGAGTCCCTGTTTTATATCCGCGCCATCAGGGAAGGAAAAAGTCCATTGATGTGATAACCTGCTCATTCACTACATTCAGGTCATCAGCTGACTTCATTTTATTACCGTATTAATGTTTCTGAGCCTCGACCGGACCAACTGGAGCAACAATGCCATGAAGATTACATGCCGTGTTCAAGAATACATGCACTCCATGAAAATATTAGAGCGTGCAACTTTATTTGGCCGGGTAGAGTATTATAGTGTCGTATTGGTGTCCATTAAAATACAATCTTTTAAAACCTATAGTTACAGCAGTGGCTCATCTAGAGGCTTAGAGAATTGTTTAATAGGTCATGAGACAACCATGAAGGAAAAAATAGATTTAACTTAATAATTTATTTCCTACAGTACAGTAGTATCAGCAGTACAAATACCAGCCAGATGATTCACAGCATTAACACTGTCCAGATGATTCACTCCAAACTATTAATACAGCCTTATACATGGACGAGTGGAAATGTCTTGGGTCTATAAAAAATAAAAATAAAAACTCACACCTAGGGGTAATTTGGAACAGCCAATTAGCCTTATGTGCACAACTTCGGAGTGGTGCAGGAAACCAGAGTACCCAGAGGAAACCTACACAAGCGCAGGGAGAACATGCAAACTCCACACAGAAATGCCTGAACCCAAGACTAGAACCCAGGACCTTCTTGCTGTGAGTTGGTTGTGCCACTGTGCCACCCGCCACATTCGGATAACATTCAGTAAACTAATTGACAGGTGGAAGTGACATTCATTCATTCATCCATTCATTTGCCGAACCGCTTAATCCTGGTGTGAGGAGGCTAGAGCCGACTCTGGTCGGAGGTGGGGTACACCTGGATCAGCTCTTCAGTCTATTACAGAGCAAAACACACAACCTGAAAAACTGCAACTTAAAGGCTTTTTCCAATAAAAGAAGTTTAATTTAAATTGTATCATATGTTCAGGGTGAGTGGCACGGGGGCGTAGTGGTTAGCACATGCACCTCACAGAAAGAAGGTCCTGGGTTCGAATCCCGGACTCAGCCATTTTTTTGTGTGGAGTTTGCATGTTCTTCCCGTGCTCGTGTGGGTTTCCTCTGGGTACTCCGGTTTCCTCCTACAGTTTAAAGACATGCCCATTAGGCTAATTGGCAGTTCCAAATTGTCAGTAGGAGTGAGTGTAAGTGTGAATGCTTGTGTGTGTGTGTGTGTGTGTGTGTGTGTGTGTGTGTGTGTGTGTGTGTGTGCTTAGGGTGTACCACGCCTTTCCCCAGAGTCTGCTAAGATCATCCATGTGACCTTAATAGGAGTAAGCATTTAAATGAATGAATGAATGAATGAATGCATTTAGTGTCATCTCTCTAAACTTTATTCCTAAATGTGTTTTCTATAGTTATAGTTTTTGTCTTGTTGGTTTTCAGAAGAGAACAGGAATATATATATATATATATATATATATATATATATCCGAGCCATTGTTGGTCAGATGGAACAGAAAATTATTTTGAATCATGTTTAATTTAAGGTGATATTCACTTAATATGATTCAGGTTTTATTATTTTAGTAGTTACTGTTAAAATACATAAAGAAGAAAACTAAACAGGAAGGCAGAAAAATGACAGTGAAGGGTTAAATCGTGGACTGGGCTGGAGTGGGATGATTTAATTGCTTGAATAAACACTGAATAATGTATTTGAGTCTCAACTGTTAGCAAATTTTCTATAATAACATGGTTCACCAGGCTTAGTAACAATGAATCACAAAAGAGGGAAAAACAGGTATAATAGGAGAACAATTCAGATAAATGCAGGCTGGTTTTGACACCCAGGATAGACTGATATAAATAAATAAATATATAAATAAATAAGCTTATGAGTACAATCAGATATAGAGGCGATATCGAACAAAGGACATGACGGAAATAGTAAATGTACTAACATCAATCTGAATCATTACCGAGCAGCGTGAGAGCAACAAAAGCAGTAACAAAGCAACACAATTGTGTGTGTGTGTGTGTGTGTGTGTGTGTGTGTGTGTATGTGTGTGTGTTAAAGGTATATTTCTATTCCCAACGTTCGCATATCTCACCACTAGGGGAGCTATTGTGTGTTTTTTTCCATGTGTTTCTCCAGGCTATGGGTGTCGCCTTGCCTCCTCCCCTGCTTCCAATTGTCTCCTCACACCTGTGGCTCATCAAGACTCCTACTTATACTCCAGCAAAACTCTCCCCAGTGTTGGATGGTTGACATTGTTGCTACCTGTGATTGTGACTACACCAGCTCTGAATTCTCTCTGGTTACTTGTCCTCCTGCCTGCTCTGCATCAGCCATTACCCAACCTACCAGCAGAACCTCCTTCTGATTTTCATGTTTTCTGTTTGCCTTGGAACTCTAATAAAGACCTCAGTTCTTCACCCCCACTCTGCCTCTGTTGTCCTGCATTTGGGTCCTACTCAGCTTGTCCCACGCGACACCAAGTCTTCTCCAAATAGTAGCCGTGCTCACCAACCACGTGCCGATTTCACCTTTACTGGTAAAGATTCGCCAGCTGTTTGTGAACTTTTCATCATCTGCTCATAAGAATATCTCCAGAGAAAAACTACCTAGGAAGTCATCAACAATTTACCAATTAATGTCTCATTGCCTGTCGAATAGCTGGTAAAGAGTTCGAAGTCGTCAAAAAAGTGCTTTCGTCAAACCTCATCGATCAATGAGATACTGACACTGGGGCACCATGTCTGCGATTTCCACGATTTGAGAGAAGTGTAATGAGTGAGTGTGTGTGTTTCATGGGATCGAGTCGTGATGGTCTTAATGGAACATGGTGGATCCATAATGATCTTGAGGAAACTTGGTGGATTCGGGATAATCGCAGTGATTGTAACAAATTTTTTGACTGTCCAAAATTTTGCCAAAATTATTACGATGTATTACGATTTGAAACCAATCGTGACGGAACGTAGGAAGCGTAGTAGAGCACAGTAGAGATTAGCAGACCTTAACAGAGTGTAACAGACCTTGATGTGCAATCGAATGGGATCTTGATGAACTTGGCAACACGATTCCCTCAGGTTTCATCTCTTGGATGTGAGCTGCCCCCTTTTTATACTTTTATATTCGTGCTGTAAGGATGCTCATAAATTGTGGAGCTCCACACTTTTTTGAATTGCGGAGATGGCAGACATCGTGCTCCAGGGTTAGTTTTAATAATAAATAATAAGAGTTCTTTCTTATAATTCTGCTAGGATCTTCCCCTCCTTTGCCCAGAGTTTGCTGAAATAGGCTCCGGCCGTCCTGTTATCCTAGTAGGATTAAGTGGTTCGGCAAAAGAATATATAAAGTTTTATGATTTGTTCCTGTGCTTAAGAAACATTTTGGTTTTCAATTTTTAGCTATAAAATATATATAAATATTATATCTAACTTTAAGACAATTTTAACAAAAAAGTCACCTAGCACCTCTTTGTGATGTATTCTCTCAATTCTAAGCCACTTTATCCTAATTGGCATCTCAGATGGCGGTGCACACCCTGAACAGCTCGCCAGGCTATCGCAGGGCTAACACTTACACAACCATTCACACTCACACCTGGGGCTATTTGGAACAGCCAATTAGCCTAGTGTGCATGTTTTTGGAGTGTGGGAGGAAACCGGAGTACCCAGTGGAAACCCACACGAGCACATGGAGAGAACGTAAACTGCAAACACAAACGCCCGAGCTCAGAAATCGAAACCCTGGCCTTCTTGATGTGAGGTGAACATGCTAACCACTGCACCAAGCCTGTAAACTGTAATCCCTAAAAAATTCACCATATTACCAATTACACAATTTTAATGTTTATGAGGAATGTCTGCCTGTACAAATCCCTGCAATTCTTACAAAATTATACATATACAATTGTACAATACTAAAAGAGCACTCACAGAGTGAGAGTGCAGCATGAATTAAAACAAACAGGCCCTATATGGACACTGGTTTAAATTACCCTTGTGTTGATCCTTAAATATGAAAAGTCCTCACACGGTTTCCTGATAGTGTTTCATGGTAGCAGCATGTCTATCGGCCCTCGTTTCAAAATTATTAGTGGTCAAGATGATGTGCCCTTGATTTTGACCTTTCAAGGTCACCTAAGGTCAAAAGGTAATTGTGTAATTTAAGTGTACGTCCCTCATTCCAGTTATGGGTCCATATCATATTCCTGAGATAAGCAGTTCTATGAAATGGGAAAAACATCTTTGACCTTGTTCTCACCTTGACCTTTGACCTTAGCAGCTTCTGACCTTAGGACTCTAAAGAAAATAATAATGTTCATTAAAAGATAATATTATGCACAGAATAAATTGTAAAGCCACATTAAATTATTGTCTCGTAACATTGACTGACACATCATGTGACCTTTGGCTAAAATTAAGGAAGTGGGAAAAGTGTCCACAGCAAGATGGTCCTTGGTTCGATTCCCAGCTTGGGTGTTTCTGTGTGGACAGTCCAAAAACATGCACAGTAGGCTAATTGGCTAGTCCAAATCAGCCCTAGGTGTGAGTGTGAATGGTTGTGTGAGTATTGGCCCTGCGATGGCCTAGCGAGCTGTTCTGGGTGTACCCTGCCCTCAACAAGAGTCGGCTGAGAGGGGCGCCAGCCTCCCCGCGACCCCAATTAGAATTAAGTGGCTTAGAAAATAAGCTTAGATACTTAGATAAAGTGATGGACTGAAATTGTCTTTACTATTCTAATAGTTCTAAGTATTCTTTACTATTTTAACCTAAACTTTAAAGAGATATTAAGTTGGACATACAATTGCATGGAAATATTTTTTTTAATTTTGATTTTTAATATCACATGTGCGGGGCAGTGGTGGCCTGGTGGTAAGGTGCTGGATTACTGGATCCCAAGATCGGGGGGTTCAAGCCCCACTATCAACGGGTTCTCTCTGCTGTCCCCCAGTGCAGCTAACTGGGTTATCAAATGCCGGCCATGTCTCTCACTGTCTATGGTGAGAGGCATGTA
>JAOUQZ010044095.1:0-12020 GCA_028564935.1 Neosilurus hyrtlii | reverse complement strand
AGATAGATAGATAGATAGATAGATA
Source organism: Neosilurus hyrtlii (assembly GCA_028564935.1). NCBI lineage: Eukaryota > Metazoa > Chordata > Actinopteri > Siluriformes > Plotosidae > Neosilurus > Neosilurus hyrtlii. Next base: position 11,995 of record JAOUQZ010044095.1, on the reverse strand, counting down.
GATAGATAGATAGATAGATAGATAGATAGATAGATAGATAGATAGATAAATCCCCTGATGAGGGGCATCCACGAAACAGGCTTGTCGGGATAAAATTGTAGTACTATTATTTTCCCCATATACTATATATATATATATATATATATATTTACACACAAACTTACTGTAAATTTAAAAACACCGGGACCTTTACTGTGCCTGCCAACTTGACAGGTCATTACCCTGTTAGTGTTCCAGGACCTGCAGATTTGCAAATGAAGCACTTTATGCAACTCTCTTCATATTTATAAAATGTTAAATATTTAAAAGCAGTGGGTTGTTTGGTTGTTAAAATTCCATTTTTTCCCCCTTTCTACTCATCTGAGGCAATGAACAATCAACACATCATTGAACACAGTTATTACCTCATTTTCGAGGGTTTGGCACTCTATTTGTTTCCGCACAGTCCTGCACTGAAGCAGCGGGAATCAATGACCATATCATTACAACAAAACTGTGTATTGTGTAAACTCTTGTACCCTGTAAACAAATCCCATGGACCATAATTCAAAAGGGAGAGATAGACAATTCAGTTTTCTTAGCTAGCTAACTTTCTGTTCTTTTAATAATTTTGCCAAAATATATCAACTGGAGCTACTGTGGTCTGGATAAGGACTGAACTCTATACACTACCTTTTTGCACATGAGACAGTGTAGTTAATTTCATTCCATTTTCTAAACCACTGTAACCTTTATTGGGATTGTGTGGAGGCTGAAGCCCATCCCAGTGGGCGAAGATGGGGAAAACCCCAAACAGCTCACCAGATTATCACAAAACAACACATACACACAACCATTCACACTCACACTCACATCTAGGGGCAATCAAGACTATCCAGTTAGCCCAGTGTGCATGTATTTGGATGGTGGAAGGAAACAGAACTGGAGCACCTGGAGAAAACCCACACAAACACATGAGGAAGATGCAAACATGCCGTTAAAGGGACTTGACCCCAAGAACTTCATGTTGTGTGGAAGTGCTCAATACTGCACCATCATGCTGTCCAGTCACTGTAGTGTATATGCAAATTATCTTGGTAAACAAAATTCATACAGCCAGAGACTAGCTACTGAGCCCAGGACGTTTAACCTATTAGCAATCTGACACGATGGCTTGTTTAGAAATATCACCGATGAAAATAGCACCTGAAAAATTCTAATCTGTGTATCTATCTGTTCCATCTGAATCAATAATGCTGGTCAGAATTAGTGAAATGAAGCACCAGTATGAAACCCAATAAAACAACTCCACTTTTAACTGGTTTTATGATAATTTATACCAATGCTCATTTATGTCAAAAAATTATGTCTTAAAAAATAGTACTGGTTCACTAGGTCAGAGACTAAATGTACTATCAGTTAAAAAAATGAGGTGGTAATATATTATAAGAACCCCATTGAAGTGCTTATATAAGTAGTTCATAGAGAACTAGGTATTTACTCATTGGTTAAAGACAGCGAGTGACTCAGCTGCTCAGCCATCTAAAGGAAGTTTATTCCACCACTTAACTGAGAAGATGCATCCTTTATGCATACTGTCCTTATATCTAAGAGATGGTGGGACCAGTCGAACAGTGCTAATGGATTGGAAGGAGCAATGTGGGGTGTGATGCATACTTTAGATGGGTTCTGGTCCATTTTTGGGTTTGTAGGCAAACAACACTGTTTTAAACCTGGCGTGGGCAGCTACATCAAGCCGACGGAAGAAGTGTATTAGTGAGTCAGTGTTCAAGAACTTCGTATGGCAATAAATAAATAAATAAATCAAATAAAACCAGTCATGTAGGTGCAGAGGTTGAATGGTGCTCAGAGGAACTTCAGAACTATCAGTAACATGCTCCAGAAGTGCAGTTTTGAAATGATGAGGGCCTGAAAAGCACTTGAGTGGCCTTTGTGGATAGAAATGCATGAATCCGCCGGTTCCAGTGGACCAATGTTAATTTAAGGAGAATTGTAAATGGTTAGCTCACATGTGCATGCTTTGACAAAGGGTGAGATCAGAGAGGTTTTTTGGGAGGGTACAAGGTCCTGATGTGTGGATGCTTCTCCTGGGATGAACAGCAGTTACCTTTTGCTAAAATTAAGGTACAGCCAATTAGCTGCCATCCATGATGAGATACATGCCATCTGAACAGAAACAGGGGCAGCACAGTGACATGATGGTTCACATATCCACCTCTCAGAAAAAAGGTCTCGCGTTCAGGGAGTGCATTTCCATGTGGAGTTTTTGCCCATAGTCAGCTGACATAGGCTTCAGCCTCATCACAACCCTAGTAGGGCTTAGCAAATAAATCAATGAACAGGAACAGAAACACAAAACACTGGCTTTTGCCCATTGGTCTAGTCCGTCTGGTCCATCCAGTCCAACCCAAACCGTCTATTACATACGTGGCCCTGACTTGCATTGTAACTCAACCCTTCCCACAGTCTTGCAAGAGGTAACTTCAAAGGATGGCTCCACATTGCAATTCTGGGTTTGCTTTGTGGCCTGTTTACTAGACATTTGATTCATCTCAGGTTTGATCCCAGGAGTAGGTCCTGGCAACCTTAATTTGTCCACCCCTGTCTTCTTTCTTGTACCTTTAATTGGAAGTTCTGTATCCAGCAAATCGGTTACTGTAGTCATCTATAATATTAATGAAAATATTACCGGTCCATGAGAAACAGAGTGGATACTTTTGGCTTCATATTCTTCACATTCAGCAGGTTTCTTTATTTTGTAAAGACAGCTTTGTTATTTGTTCTTTTCCTGCAGCAGACTGCAGAAGAAGCCTGCAGACTTCTTCTGCAGCATCGTCACCCTTCTGAATGGTAAAAACAGGACTGTATCACATGACCAACAAGTGGGATGTGAAAACAACCAAGTAGTCCAGCATAGACCTCTTTTTTATATACAGTACATATTGCACTTGCTTTGATTGAACCATTTTAATAGTTAAATTTCATCCTGTTCCCCAGATACAGCATTTGTACATTATTATTAATAGTAAGAACAATGCTGTATTCCACTCCATTTATCTTTATAAAATCCCCTTTTTCACTCAGACAGATAATAAAGAGAGTGCTGTAAAATATGGCTTTGGATTTGCTCTCTTGCTGTGTTTAAACCAGGTCAAGTAACAATTCCCGGTAAGAGTTTTCATATCATTTTTAACCACCCACACAGCAAGCACGTGGTTAAAACTGTCACCTTACAGCAAGAAGGTTGTGGGTTTAAACATCATGGTGAGGATGTGGGTGTGAATGCGGCTGCAATAGACTGGAGACCTGCTCAGGGTGTACTCTGCCTCTTGTCCGAAGTCAGTAGGAATTGACTTTTGGATAAGCGGTAGAGATACCCATGCATATAACCTTTCTCTTCCTGGAAGACTCAGTCCAGACATGACAGATTGCAGATATTTCCAACAGTACAAGAGGTATTATCTCTTTAGCAGGTCCTGGGTCTGCCGCATGAATTTCATCTAGTCTACTTTAGGGTTCTCCTGGATGATCCAGCTTTCTACTGTGTCAAGACGTAAGAAACATGCAGAGGAACCTTGTTTACAAGAGAAAGTGTCTAGAGGTGTGGGTAGTGTACTGGGCATAGTGGTAGGCCAGTGGTTAAGTCACTGGATTGCTCATCTGAAGGTCATGGGTTCATGGCTCATTTCCACTGTTCCTCATTTGTATAAAAATAAGTAATTCTGGATAAGAATTAATGTTAGTGACATTGAGATCAAACCTATTTGTGTTTCAAAGTTATGGCATGTCTGATCTGCACCTCTGATCATGGCACCAGTTTAAAATTCTCTGGGACTCAGGTAGGGTAGTGTCCCCACCAGGCTTGGGGGAAATCTGTGCACTGGTGTGGTCAGTAAAATGGCATCAATTATAATACCTCCATCTGGGGTAAAGTAGTAACAGCTCCTGAATAGTGCAGCTGAAATGGATACTATCCTGTCTGATTCCGCGCCTATTCGCATGCGTAGCCAAGTTCTTAGGCAGGGTGGGATGGTATACACTCTCATTCCCATCACTCACAGCAACAACAGCCAATCACAGGCATCTGTGGTCTCCTGCAAAGAAAGATAGGTCGGTTCCTTAGAATGTGTTTCGCTGGCAAAAATTCAAAAATCATTTGACTTGGAGCAAACAGGTGGCTACCGTTGCCCTCCCAGGTGATTGGTTGCTGAACCCTGAACAGTTTGACTGTCCATTGCAGGGCCAAAATGGACAACCATTCACACTCACTCCTAGGGGAAACTTGGAACTGCCAGTTAGCCTGCTGTGCATGTCCTTGGACTGTGAGAGGAATGCAGAGAAAACCTATGCAAGCACAGGGAGAAAATGCCTGCGCCTGGGACTCAAACCCAGGACCTTGTTGCTGTGATGCAGACAAACTTACCACTAAACCACTGAGCTGCCCGGGTGAGAGTTGGTCATGTGCAAATACTGTTACGTTAAATGCAATAAGCATCAGTAAGATCCATGGAAAAAAACTTTGCTACTTTATTCATTTGGGAAATATTTCATCCAAAGCAATTTACAGCCAAACCGAACAAGGGGTAAACACCTTGCTTTAGGGCTTGACTACAGCAGCTTGGCAGCACTAGGATTGAAATCCTTTAGTTAGCATCTCAGAGTCTCAATCACTGAACCACCACTGCTGTGCAATTTATACTTGGGCAATAAACGACAATTAAATGTAAAATCGTGGCTGCTCATTATCATATTGATGGGGCTAGAATTGGGGAGAATAAAACGCAGTCCAGGATCATTAAAAGGCAATCTAATGCCGCTGGGACCGTGTAGGCTTGAAGTGTAAAATTTCAATTCGGTGTAAAGCGAGAACAAGGAAACTTAGTGAGCTATGATTTATTCAGGAAGATATATTCAGCACTTGCTTCTGCTTCCTCGTAGTGAAATTCATCTCCTCCTCAAATTCGAGCACATGAAAGAGTGCTCACAGGCCGGATCTTCTGAACGCTGTGCTACAGAATAAAACGTCCCACATGCGGCTACATATCTGTGATTCCGCTGCACAAAAAAAAAAAAAAATTTAAACCACTTAAGGTGAGTTGCATTAGCAGCGCACTGTCTAGGCTTATTAGAAATATAACAAACAGAGTAACAGGGTATGAGATGTCCTGTCCGCAGAGTAGCTGAATCAGCTTTAACGCTACATTTGTCTAAATAAAACATGTGGCTCAGATGTTGAGTAATTGCTGTAATGAATAAAAACGCTTTGATTCATGTTGCAGACGTCCAATAATAAGTGACGTGACCAATAAGTGCATTACTAATTTTCATTTATTTTTTATTTAGGTTTATTGCATATTATTCCTTGGGTGGTTTGCGAATAAACTTCACAGCAAGAAGGTCCTGAGTTCGAGTCCCAGGCTCAGTGAGTGTGTTTCCATGTTCTTTCAGTGCTTGTGTGGGTTTCCCCTGGGTACTCCTGCGTCCTCCTACAGTCCAAAGTCTGCATGCACACATTAGGCTGATTGGCTGCTTCAAATTGCCCTTAGGTGTAAGTGTCAGTGTGAATGGCTGTGTGTGTTGACCCTACAATAGACTGGCAGGCTGTTCAGGATGTACCCCACCTTCACCCAGAGTCGGCTGAGATTAAGGATTAATACTTGCCACAATTCATGACTCTTACGCATGCAGAGATTGTAAAGAAGTTCTTTATGTTAGGTGATGCTAGCTGAGCGCATTATTTATTTACTTACTTACTTACTTATCTATCTATTTATTTATTTATCTATGAGCTGCTGCTCATGTGTATTCAAGGACAGAGCAACACACGTCAGAGGAAACCATTATCCACCCGATTTGCTAGTGCTTAATCAGAATCAGAATCAGAATCAGAATCAGAATCAGAATCAGAATCAGAATCAGAATACATTACTGATCCTGGAGGAAATTGTGTTAAGCAGCAGGAAGCAGGTATATGGCTCTCTTGAGAGCTCAGCCAATTAACATGGTCTCCTGATGTCATAGGGCTCCTCCAATGAATGTGTGCATCATCCTCTACTCAAGCTTGCAATCTCCAAAACAAACAAAACAAAAAAAATCTATGGGTGTATTTTCATGTAATGTCCACCAGAGGCGGGGCTTTGAACAAGACAGACTTTAGTAGAATTTGAAGAAGATCCGGTTCAAGTTCTGGATCCAGGATTATTATCATGTTCTGGATACAGACGTATTCTTTAACACTGTAAAACAGGATGATCTTTTTGAAAGTGTTGAAGTAGAGCAGTTCCAGCACGGGTAGCTCTGTACTTTCTTTCTCAAAAAAAAAAATGTTACGGAATGTTTACCAGAGCCGGAGCTTTGGACAAGGGAGTCTCCACTGACAGAGGTTTGCGCTCTCCGAGTGGATTAATTCTGGCTTGTACAAAGTATACTTGAAGCATGATCGTATCTCGCACTCTTCAGCCATTAGCTAGTCCTTTAGGAAAACGTTCTCATCAAAGGGCTTTAAATAATCTAGAAAATTCTATAACCTTGAAATTTCATTTGGTCAAAAGCACTGCTACAGGACGCTGGTATTTTTTACCTATTGTAAAGTCAAACTTTACTTCTTTGAACACTCAGCACTTTCTCCTGCTTTTCTTTCCTCTCTTATATTGTTCTCCCTTCAAGAGTTTGTGACTTTTTCTTTATTTAATTAGAGAAAGGTGCAGAGGCTGGTTTTATTTTTATCCTGTAATGAAGATGTAACTTTAGAGATACGACAGATATGAGTACACATGCAAGAGTTTTTATTCTGTGGACAGATAAGTACAAAAAGCGTAGGATGGAAAAAAAAACTTGTTTCAAGGTCATTATCGGTATAAAACGCGCCAACAGATGAAGGTGTGTTGTGTAAACAAGATGCGAATCATTATAATTAAAAAACCAAATGATACAGGACCAACCTGACGAGCGCGGTGTGGGACTGGAAGGCAAACAGAGTTCATTTGTATGCGTGTTATGTGTAATTTTAATCTCAGGGATTATATGATGCGTGCAGCGAGGTTTAGTGTCAGCGTTAGCATAACAATGAGGATCACACGAATAAGGTCGACACGTGCAGGTTTTTAACGACGCGACTTGTCTTGCTAACAAGTTATTCTTAATTATTTTTATTTTAGCTGCACATCTCACACTGTGCTTATTGACTGGAAAGTGCGAAGAACAGTTTGTGAGTGCAGGAAAGTTGAAAGGGATGCTGGTGTGGTGGTTAGCATGTTCGCCTCGCAGCTAGAAGGTCCTGGGTTTGAGTTTGCATGTTTTCCCTGTAGGTTTCCTTCAAGTGCTTCGGTTTTCTCCCCCAGTCCATAGACATGAAAATTAGGCTAATTAAAGTCACATGATAATTGAGTCACATGCAATAACTTAATAACTTCAGTTGTATATAAACTATTTTGAAAAATGAAGTCTGTTTTTGTATGTTTGTTGTTTTTTTCTCAGACGAGAGCAGAAAAGGGTTTTAAGAAACGTCTTGTAGGTGTCCGAGTCCCTATTTTTGCTCATGTTCTGATATTCTGACTCTGAATTTCTTCTTTTTTCTTGTTCATGTATTTTTGCATGTTCCCGATGCCAGGTTGTCTGCACATCACCTGACCTGTCTGTCTCTGACTCTGAGATAAGGGGTACACTCTGGACAGAACGGCGGCTGTAGAGCAGCAGGATTATTGGTTTTAACCTGACGGATAAATACACAGCTGTGATGTGATGTACAGTATATGAAGAACTGAAAGTATCTGTTTCATGCATTTGAATAAACCATGATTCTACTGTCAGATGCCCTCACATCTCAAGCACAGACGGGACGTGGCACAGTAATGACTTTCTCCAGACTAACAGCAAGGACCCAAATGCCTTCAGGCTTCTCACCATGGTGAATCTTATTCAGCAGTCTCATATAAATCTCATAAATATTCCCCTCTCCTCTCCTCCCCTGACTGGCTCAGTTGAAATCTTACAGATTGCTACCTCATGCTTTAATAAAATGTAAGCAGGACGTTCCAGCTGATAGGTTCACTCATTAAACAAATGGATTGACTCCAGGTCCGAGCAGTCGATAGCTGAGCTCTTCACATTCACTCCAAAATCAATGCGCCGCCCTGCGTGGATTTGGCCGAGATCCGTTGCTAAAGATTTCAGTTACAGAAGCCTTGATTAGTAGCTTCGAGTTCTAAACATATTGAAAATCTGATTATTCGAGCCACTTTCTCCTCATTGTCTTGTAATAAAGCTGAGGAATAATGTCACGGCTGTGTAATGGAAAACTTTCCTTTATTACATAAATAAACTTTATTTCTTCAGGTCTCAAGTACAAAAAATAAATAAAAAGGGAAAGAAAGTAGCAAAAATATATTAATTAAATACATTAAAAAAATTTTAAATCAATAAATAAAATATTATTTTTATATTAAATAACTATATATGTGGCACATTACAAATAAAATTTAACAGGTAAATTATTTATTAATAAAAGATTAAAGTATATATACTCTATACTGTTTTATATATATATATATATATATATATATATATATATATATATATATATATATAGGTAAAAAAATTGTACAAAAGTCAAATTATAACATATTTATTTAAAATATTATTAAAAACTAAAATTAATCAAATATATCTGCAGTATATTAGCATTTAGATCTGAAGAGAAAATAAAAAATAGTAAAAGTTTTTTACAATAACACAAAAATAGTCATTAAAATATGAATGTTTGAAAACAAAATTGTACAAGAAGAGAAAAAAAGCTCAACTCAGTATCTATTTATTTATTTATTTATTGTTGTTTGTTTGTTTGTTTGTTTGTTTGTTTGGATACATTTGAAGTCATTATTTAATTTCTCTGAGGTCAAAACCTGAAAACCATCTCCTTAAGAATTCTATTGAAAAATAAAGAGTTTGTTCCTGTCGTGTTTCCTGCTTCCGGATGTACTGGATGTTCTCTGGGTTTGTATAAAACCCGGTTTCGTTGATTGCGCTGCTTGAAGTTAAACAGATTTTCGAATCTTTTTTATCCTCCGCCTTTCGTAGATCTGCAAGGACTTCAAAAGGACTCATTTCATCTTGTTTGGAGATAATCGAGCATCATTTTCATGGAGTTTGTTTGCCGACACGATTTAATCTTTCATTTGAGTTCCTCCTAATAGATTTTTATTTCATTACTGCCAGAAAGTTCTGTCTAATCAGCACTCATTAATCAAAGGGTTAATGACTTAACTTTTCAGATGGATATATTTTAGTGTCTATAACATGTGCACACAGAAGTGGACTCACTTCACTGATGTTCCACAGCATCACTGATAAACTGCTGTAGTGTAAGACGAATAAAGAAGGGCTGCGGGATCTCCAGGTATCTCAGTCTTGGGTTCCTGCTCCAGTTGGCTGCAGATGGTGTATCCCAATCAAGAACTTCTTAAGGCAGGAATCAGATGTTCAGGTGTGCATGATTAGGTTTGGGGATAAAGTCTGCAGGAAGGTTGGAGATCCCTGTTCTACACCATCCTTTGTTCCTCTTTGCTTGGAGATTCAAGGTGCTTGCTGGTTAGGTGATGTTAGAGATTAGCTTCCAGTCAGTGGTCTGAACACTATTTCAGGATCTCATCTTCTGCAAAAGGCTGAAGGTTGGTTCTCTGCCAAAGATCCTGGATGCTCATGATGTTTATATATAGATCATGATGTTGATAGAGGGCTGCACTTTCCTCATTGTTGCCTCTGGTGTCCTCCAGGTTTCTTTTCCATATAGAAGAACTGACTCGGTGCTGAAGTTGAACATCCTGATCATCATCTGTCATTTTTAACTTGCAGCTGAAGTTTCCAAAATAACATCATATGCTGGACCAGGGGTCTCCAACCCTGTTCCTAGAAAGCTATCCTCCTGAAGACTTTGGTTTTAACCCTAATTATGCACACCGGACCATCTGATTGCTGCCCTAGAAAGTTCTGGGTCAGCTAAAAGAGGTGTGTTAAATTTTGGTTGAAGATAAAACCTGCTGGAAGTTAGATCTCCAGGAAAAGTGCTGGAGAATATTGTATTAGATAAGGAAAACTCTTTTTCCTTAAAAATGAAAATAAGTTTCCTATTTAGTTTTATTATGATAAATTCTCCCTGTGCTTGCGTGGGTTTCCTCCTGGTACTCTGGCTTCCTCCCACAGTCCAAAAACATGCACAGTAGGCTAATTGTCTTTTCCAAATCACCCCTAGGTGTGAGTGTGAGTGCGAATGGTTGTGTAACTGTTGGCCCTGCGATGGCCTGGCGAGCTGCCCAGGGTGTACCCCGCTCTCGCTCAGTCGGCTGAGATGGGCGCCATCCTCCCCGCGACCCTGATTGGGATTAAGCGGTACAGAAAATGAATGACTGAATGAATTTTATGGTGGAACCAACCATACAAAGAATTTATAATGAGCTTGAATTAAAAATATGTGAAATATGGGGTTGGCGCTGCGATCAAACATGTCAGTGACCAAAACCCCGCTGTACCACCTTTTCTCCATCCTTGGGTAGTCCTGCACATTTTATGCTACCAGATGTTTCAAGATGGTGGATGGTGTTCTTTTTGTAGCACATAAATCAGCAAGGAGTAGGATTGTAGGAAGGACACCAGAAACAGTTGCACACCGTTATGTAAGATTCCCTCCAACAGGGGAAACATCGGCTGGTTTTTACACAAGAACCTGTATTCCCGAGCGTCGGGAGAACTTGAGATCGTTTATTCATTCATTTGAGGAACTGCTCAACCCTGTCAGAATTACGAAGAGGCTGGAGCCTATCTCAGCCGACACCGGGCGAAGGCGGGGTACACCCGTGAACAGCTCACCAGTCCATCGCAGGGCCAAACACTCATGCAACCATTCACACCATCCTTCACACTTAGGGGCAATTTGGAACAGTCAGTTAGCCAACTGCTCATGTCTTTGGACTGAGGGAGAAAACCAGCGTACCCTGAGGAATCCCATGCAGGCATGGGTGGAACATGCATTCCCTCACTAAGCCCAGGACTCCAACCCAGGACCTTCTCACTGTGAGGCGGATGTGCTAACCGCGGTGCCACCGTGACACCCGAGCTTGACGTCTCCACCGTAGATCCTGCTGGAGAGAACAGGGACCTGTTTCACAGGAAAGGCTTCTTTTCTTCTAGCATTGAGACTGTAGGTGATGAGAAGGTGTGACCCACCAACAATATCACTCGATGCCTCAGCTCAGCTCATGACAGCAGCATTTTCTGTGCTCTGATTGAAAGGCCAGCGTTTCAAGGCCACCTAGTAAGTGATATCACTGCCATAGTAACCTGATGATCCTGCTGTTGAACCCTTAAACACTGAGATTCGATACAACACCTGTCACCTTTCAGCATGAGAACTTGTAAGGAGTGTTTGGAGTTTGGAAATAAAGGTTCTGTGTGCTGGATGGCCTGCTGTGTGATGAGGTCGAAGAAGTTTCTTACTGCCGGACGTCCAATGTTTAATGAGCAGATCACTTAGCGATGCTCCAGTCGGGGGTCGAACCTACAGATGGAACGGATCAGACAACTTATTCTGAAATATAGATACCTTCAGGTAAGAGATAAAGACCTACAGTGGGATCTGAGGCAGGCAAAATGCTGACTCGTTACTGCCCCAGTGGCTTCTGGGATAGGCGAAATTACTCCTAAATATGAACATATTTATAGTCAATTATTATATTATTTGCTCACACAGTGGCATAGTGTAGTGGGTTCGAGACCTGGGCTTGGAGGGGGTGTATCTGTGTAAAGTGTGCATTTTCTCCCAGCATGTCTGAGGGTTTCCTCCGGGTACTCTGGTTTCCTTACACAGTTCAAAGACATGCACATTAGGCTAAACAGCTGTTTCAAATTGCCCCTAGGTGTGAGCGTTGGTGTGAATGATTGTGTGTGTGTGTGTGTGTGTGTGTGTGTGTGTGTGTGTGTGTGTGTGTGTGTGTGTGTGTGTGTG
>JAOUQZ010044094.1:1196-12020 GCA_028564935.1 Neosilurus hyrtlii | reverse complement strand
CAACAGTGGTGATAGTGAGGATTGAACCGCTGACCTTCGGATCAGTAACCCATTACCTTAACCACTAAGCCACCACTGTACACTGCACACATTTTCAAACATACACATTGCACATAGCACATCAGCCATATAAGTCACTATGTAAATTGTTACTATAGAAATGATAACAGTAGTGCAGGAAGAAAATATTTAAACTGTACACCGGGAATTATTATCAGACCCGTTGTTATAGAAAATTATTTAACATCTTCTGACCAATCAGATTCAAGAATTCAACAGCTTTATGGTGCTTCAGAAAACCTGCATAAAATACTGCAAATACACAAATAAGGTGATGTCACAATTATATCCATGCCAGTGCATCATGCTTTCATTTCATATTTTTGTATCATGGTACATATATTAACCAGCATATTCACTGTCGTGGTGAAATAATCCGGATGCCTGTTGTTTAGATCAAGTAGGGAGGATCAGAGCTAGCGAAAGAGGACAATGGGACAATGGGAGGCTTGCAAGAAGATTTTTTCCTTACATCAATTGAAGCAGTTCGAGTTTCTAAATGACTAGTTTGTTCCTCAACTAGGCCTCTTCCTCTAAAACCACAGGAAAAGACTTGGGTGAGAAAATGCACATAAAAGTCACATGGGCCAAAGTCATGCAGCCAGATTTGGATGATTTAGTGGTGCTTTTGCTGATTCACGAACCTCTCTAATTCAAGTGAATATTAGCTCATGCCGTGCTTAATTATCAATCATCATGCAGTTTCTGTTGATTCTAAAAATAAAAGAAACTTGTTTTTTTGTATAATTTAAAAGCTGAAACCACCAACACTACAAAATTGATATAGTAAAACCTGACAAATTTCCCATGTATTCATCACCTGGATGCTTTGAACGTGCATTTGATCTCGAATAGTGGAGAATGACAGGGCTTACCAACACCAGCAGAAAATCAGGAGGCTGTAGCGGTGCAAAAACATCCACTATTATCAACACCAGCAGGTCTTCACTTCCTGGATATGAGCAATCATCTGCTCCAGTTGGCTCCTTTAGTAGTAACATATTGAAGAATTGGGAATGGGAGAACTTGGGAAGAACAGATATGTTTGTAATTTTCAAGAATTATTCATATGAAATTTGAAATGGATTGTTTCAGTCATTTTGCCGGTGTGCTATCTCAGCCACCACTAGGTGAAGGCAGGAACACCATGGACAGCGCGCTAAACCATTGCAGGCCAATGCACACACAACCATTCACACTCACCTTTACACCTAGGGTCAATTTGGAATAGCCTATTAGCCTAACCTGTATGCCTTGGACTGTGGGAGGAAACTGGAGTACCTGGAGGAAACCCATGCAAGCATGGGGAGAACATGCAAATTCCACATAGAAATGCTCGGGACTGGAACTAGGGATTTCTTGCTGTGAGGTGGACATGATAAACACTGCACCACCGTGCCACCACAAAGCAGATATGATCTCGTATGATTTCTCTTTATTTGAATAACATAAAATTGCTTATAGTCCAGTAGATTAGAGTATAATAAAATAGTTATTCCACTCAATCTACCTAATAGCCATCAGCTCATATATGTACATCTTTATTTTGTGGAAAGTATTTTATTCTCTTTAGCATAATTGATTTAATATTTCAAGGTAGTTGAAGCTACTGTCAGATGTTTTCAATCAGTGTGATGACAATCAGGTGTTGAGTGGCTGTCCTGCTTTATTTAAAAAACAGTTATCTTTCAAAGTCTGATCTTCATAACACATGTTTGTGGAAAGTGCCTCATTGCACAAACTAAAGAAATTTGTGAGGTCCTCAGAAAAAGAGTTGTTGATGCACATCAGGCTGGAAAAAGTAACAAAACATAAGATCTCAAGAATTTGGACTTCATCAAGCCACACTTGAACGCACGGAGGAAATTCAAAACCATGACAGGGTTGCAGGGAGACACCTGCTGCTTTCCAAAATTAACATTGCTACCCATCTACATTTCTCTAAAGATCATGTGGACAAGCCAGAAGGCTATTGAAGATTTTGTGGATTACATTAGAATGTTTAAAGAAAGAAAAACACTACATTCCAGCATACAAATCTGATCCCATCTGTGAAGCATGTGGCCGGTGGCATCATGGATTAGGCCTGTTTTGCTGCATCTGAGCCAGGACAGTTATTGATTATAGGAAATCCTTAGGAATTCTCAAAAAAGAACACTGTCCATGAATTGTACCTTTCAGGTTCAGTTTCAGGTGAACTGTACTGTATATATAGAGGGTCATCCAGCAAAACAAAGACTATAAACAAACAAGTAGTTATAGGAATGGAAAGGTAGAACTGAATTAATGTCCTGAAGTAAATCCAATAGAAATTATGTGCAAGCAGATCATCCGAGGAAACCCACCAACATTCCAGATTTGAAACTGTAGAGGAATGGGTTAAAATTGCCCATCAAGCCCATGTGCAGAACTGATCATCACTTGAAACATTTGTCATTTATTAGGTCTAAAGCAAAAGTTCACTTACCTTTTTTTACTCACCAGTTGGGTTCTTTTGTTTACATTTAGGGATTTTAGGTCATATTTCTGCAGAAATATAGAAAATTTTAAATGAGTTCACAAACTTTCTAGCACTTTTCTACTTTTTGGATCTACTATTTTATCTTGTGACATCCATTTATTATCCACTTGCATCTTCACATGACAGGTTATCTTTTTACCTTTCTCACAATTTCCAAAGCTTCTTTGCAAGTGAACAACAAAACAGAAAAGCCATTATTTCTGTGCTTAGAAAACATTTAAGTGCTTAAAGCAGAAGAAGCTGTAGAAGTATGTGAAGCTCTATCAATGGAAATATTCACAGAAGTGTAATACATATTACAAGTTAGTCTGAATCAGACTGCACTTCCAACACCACTTCCAACAATCAGTCATTAACAGTTATTTATAATTATGATAATGTTTGCAGTCATCTACATTTACAATTTGTATTGCCTTCTGACATTTTTAAAATTATTATTATTATTATTTTATTTATTTTTGCTTATATTCATAAACCTATTTCTAGAAAACTTGATTTAACTGATAAAAGTAAAAAAAAAAAAAAGCTATTTTTACTGACCAACTTATATATACATTGGTATGCAGTGGTGGCCTGGTGGCAGGGTGCTCAAATGGGTTATCAAATGTCGGCCATGTCTCTTACTGTCTATGGTGAGAGGCATGTAAAAGAACCATTGCTGATTTTCGTCAAGAGTAGGCTGCATAGCAGACAGCGTGTTTATGCCGTGTGATTGCCAGCTGTCCATGGTGTACTCTGCCTTCGCCCAGAGTTGGCTGAGATGGGCGCCAGCCTTCCCGCAACCCTGATTAGGATTAAGCGGTTCAGAAAATGAATGAATGAATGAGTGGTATGCAGTGGTTAATACCTACCAAAAGTGGTCCAAGAAAGGACAACCGCCAAGAGTGTAATAAGCTCCCAAGGCTCATCTTCATCTGGGGAGCAAAGGCTAGTATGTCTAGTCTGTTCCCACAGAAGAGCTACTGTAGCACAAAATGTTATTGCTGACTGTGATGGAAAGGCTGCAGAACATGCACTCTAACTGTCACTTCCTGGCTATGGTGCTTTCTAGCTGAAGACCAATTGGTTTGGATATTTATTTTTGGCTATTAGGTTATGGCTAATCAGTGTGTCATGATTGAGTATAGCAGTAGCAATCACCATAGGCTTAGTCTTTGCAAGCAAACTTGTACCGTGCCTTACCCGACCCGACCCCCAAAATGGCCATCAAAACCTATTTGAGAATTGCTGATCAGTTCAAAAGGAAATTTTTCAGGGAAAGGTTCAGGGAAATTTAAGACTCATATCAAATCTCAGCGCACAAAGGGCAAGGTCAAAAAATACTATTGGATATATCTGACCTTTGAGCCCTTAGGTGGCACTGCCTGAGATGCCACTGTGCTACTGTGACAAATATAACCATATGATGCTATTATCTAAAAAAAAAAAACAGTTGCCACTTAACACAGTTCACTGCTGAATCCAGTAACGCAACCTGAAACTGTACAATACACAGAGAATATAAAGAGAAAGTCTTATGTAAAATAACAATGAGTTCTCTGGGCCTGAGCTCGTCTGATTCTGAATGAGCTACAACAGACAACCTGTCCAGATAGATTTCCTATTAAAAATGTATGGTGTTTCATGCAGAGAAGAATCAGACAACAGTGACCACATGGTGTTGAGCAACCTTGTATCAAACCTGCAGCAGGAATCGTGATGCAACATAATGGTAAACATGCCAAGTCTGTTTATAAAAAAAAGAATAATAATAATAACAATAATGATCATAATAATATTAATTTAACATGTTAGATTAATAATAATAATAATAATAATAATTTGTTAATTTGTTATAAATTGTTACAGATTGGTTTTTATTGCATATTGGAAAACATCCAAATTTTTCTGGAAATGAAGTTTTAAAAATAAATAAAAAGTAAAATAAATTAAAGCATTAAAGTCATTGTACGAATTATTAGTGAAATGCTGTTAAATGGTCATCAATAAACTCAAAATGTTGTTTCATTCTCTCATCTTGAGTAGTGCTTAGTTGGGTCTGGAGCCTATCCAGAGATTGCTGGGCATGAGGTAGGAAAAATAATACACACTATAGTATGCGCGCACACACACACACACACACACACACACACACACACACACACACACACACACACACACAGAGTGATTTAAAGTGGCTAATCCCCCTACCAGCATACTTTTTGGAGGTGTAAGGAAACTGGAGAACCTAAAGGAAACCATGCAGACATTGGAAGAATGGACAAAACTTTATCCAGACAGGATCTTAGGATCATGCCAGGAACCCTGGAGGTGTGCCAATCTAAATACAGGTACGAGAATTTAAATAAAAATGTAAAGATATTTTAAAGAGAAGTAAGTCAATGAGTCTGTGTTAGCCTTCCCCTCCCAACCCACCAAATTTCCTTATTTGGTCAATATTTCCTGTTTTTGTTTTCCAATTTCCATGGTTTTTAATGAGTCCCATATGTTGCATGTTACAACCTGTCCAGCTTGCCTATAATCCTATGGACACCAGTACCATTCCTAGCATCCTATTTACAGTTGTATAACTGTGAGGTCTGGCTTAAATAATATCTCATGCAATGCAGCTTTGTCTGCGTCTCTCTCAGGCAAAATCCTGTTTTTCCATGTTTTGTCCTTGGTGATTGTCTCAGTGCCTTTGATCCTGACTCCTATCTTTCCCAATCCCTGAAGATATCTTTATCTTTATTTTGGGTCCCATTTTCTACAGTAGCTCACTGCAGGTGCAAAGATAACAGCTCTGACCAACCATCTACCTTCCTTGCTTCCCTTCTTTGTTGACAAAATCTTAATAACAAGATTCAAAGCATTTCACTTAAAGAGGTAATCTGCAAATAAAAAGAAGAGGAACGGGAAGAACAAGAAAGATTCCCCATACTCAAAAAGAGGTGCAAACAACCCAAAAGGAAAAAAAGGAAAGAAAGAAAATGGAAAATGGGGTGGGGGTGGGGAGATGAGAATGCATGCTGTTCATCAATATAGCAAGAAAGTATTTTTAAATAATAATGAATATACATTATTCTAAGTAGATGATGCGTGAATTGAAACAGCTGACAAACACTCATGGTTTGTCATGCTCACTTCAAGCAGGCAGTGTCATCATTTGCACACTTTAAAAACGGAAGAATTTACCATAAAACTTTCATTTTAGTTTGCTTTTTTATGTTTCTGTGTAGGAACTACAAAAAGTTTACATGAGTTCAAAAGAATGCCTTTACACAGTGTTTATGCTATGACTGCGGACCACATGGACCTGACCACACATTCACTTGACATGAAAAAAATAGTAAATTTTTTATTTAGTTGGCTTTTTATATTCCTGAGTGTTATATACTTAATATCTGATTTAAAAAAAAATCCCAGTTTCTCATGAGAACTTTTTGAAAACCTTAATATGGCACACGTGTTTTTTGTTTTTTTTAAATAGAGAAATGAGGTGAGTGTCGAAACCCAAAAGTTTAGAAGCTAAATGTAGGTAAAGTGACTGAAGCGTCACAATACACCCTAGATGAGCAGTCTTTCACATGGACATTTAACATGTATTAAACTCTGAAACTCTGAACAACTGTCTATAGAACAGCAGCCTTGCAGTTGCACAAATCTTTAGCACTATTTTAAAATCTCACAATCACAGCATCTAACACATCTAATCACCTTCTGTGTCGTTTTTACATTGTCTGATGCGTTTTCTGGGGTTTTGAGTGTGGTTTTCAGAAAGAAATAATAATTTTGATGCAGCACCAATGTCCGGGTGGGGGCACTGATGAGAGCTTAGGCTTATGCTCAGTGTCATTTGTCTTTAGCAAATAATAATGATTTTTCCCCCTTTTTTTCATTAACACATTCAGTGTAACATATATCTATACATTACATCCATCCCACATATGTTTATATATTTACAATTTTACAACTCGAGCTTAACAAACATTTTTCCAGTGCAAGAAATCCTCTCATTGCTTTTTAGCCACTGTAAGGCATCGGGATGTTCCTTGCTCTTTCAGGAGTGATTAAAAATAGAGAAAACAAAAAATGTCTTCTGAATAGCTTTAAAGTCAGCTGGAAATATATAAAGAATTAAGGATTAAGAGGTATACTCTTGTTACCATTTTCCAGAAATCCAGGATCACTGGGCATTCCCACGCATGTTGGAGCAGTGTATTGTTATCTTTTTTCTACTTAATTCAAGGAATAATTGGGTGGAAATACAATTTGGATGGAGTAATGGGTAATCTGTATAGCCATTTGTATTGATGAAACTTTATATTAATGCTTAAAGTGTTTACCTGGAGGAATGTGTATGTGTTTCAGGTACATGTGCCTCCATTCCTCCTCAGATATTTCTTTCGGTAGATCTTTCCACCAGGCTGAATGCCTAAAGTTAGATTATTCCTTTGATTTTGCAACCAGAAAACGATAGAACAGATTGAGATCTGGCTCCTTCCATCTAATGAGGGCCAAGTGTCAAACAATCAAGCTAGTAGTTTCTTGATTGAATAAAGCTACTTACTCAAAAGAGCGGCAAGTGGGTGTAATGGTTAGCATGTTCGTCCCACAGCAAGAGGGTCATGGGTTTGAGTCTGGGCCTCAGCAAGGGCATTTCTGTGTGGAGTTCGCATGGTGTCAGTGTGCTGGTGTGGGTTTCTTCCGGGTACTCCGATGTCCTCCCACAGTCCAAAGACATGCACATTAGGCTAACTGATTGTTCCAAATTGCCCTTAGGTATGAGTGTGATTGGTTATGTGTGTTGGCCCTGGGATGGTCTGGGTGCTGTTCAGGGTGTACCCCACTTTTGCACAGTGTCGGCTCCAGCCTCCCTGTGACCCTAGTAGGATTTGGCAAATGAATAAGTGCTTATTTGAATTCATTTTTTTTGGACACCATTATATGCATCTTTATTATCATTATTATTATTATTAATTTATTATTATTATTATTATTATTATTATTATTATTATTATTATTACTACTACTACTACTTTATTAATATTGGATTAATCTTTTGAGAGAAAATTGTACCTAAGATCTTTAAAGCTCTGTCCAACATCCTTGTTCTCCATGCAATAGGACTGATCCATGTCACTTCCTTCCTGGATTCAGGCTCCACCCCTTCTTCATTATAACCTCCATTTTTGCACCTACTTTCCGTATTTGGTTCATGCTGTTTGCTCTTGGGTTGTTGTTGATATGGTAATTAAAGACTACCCCTGTTGTTTGCTAAACCGTATAGTTTTCATTTAAAATCCTCAACCGATCTATCTGTGTACTGAATACGAGTACTGGATCACAGATGATGAATATGCATTGCCTGCATACCTGCATCCTCCATATTTGGCTGTTGCTCTTCTTTAGACAATAGTTCCACACTACATTTCCTTGTCAATGGAGGGTATTACCTGGAAAAAAAATTTTAAATTATACATCATTTACACTGACAGTAACAACAAGTTTCATTCTTCAAGTTACTTAAATATGCTTAACCATTATGAGCAAGGTGGATGTTGATGGGTAGTCCCTGAGATAGTATTCCCTGAGACACCCTGAACGGTTGCCAGCCCATTACAGGGCCAACACACACACAAAAATGCACACATCTAGAGGCAATTTGGAACACACAATTAGCCTAATGTGCATGTCTTTGGACTGTGGGAGGGAGAACATGGAAACTCCACACAGAAATGCCCGTGCCGAGTCTGGGACTTGAGTGTTAACCATTACGCCCACCACCTGAAACATCCCAGAGCGGATATATTAAGCATACAGTACTACTATATATATTAACTTGAATGACTGAAAAGCTTTCGTGAACTTAAGCAGACCTCTAAGCTGTCTGGATGAATGTTTGATGATCATAGTTATTCATGCATAAAGTGGACCTTATTCCCTAGTTTTTGCACACACACTGTGCCTTTCTTTCTGATGCAACACTTTAGATAGTAGTGAATCACTAACCAGTGTCAAGTATTGTTAGTCAACAGCAAAAATCAACCAATCAACCAATAAATCAAATTGTACTACTACTACTACTACTACTATTCACTTAAACACTATCGCCAAAAGCATCGTTCTGATAAGGCGAGTCTTAATATATAGCTGGAAAGTCGTATTGTACATATACAGTACAATATTTTCACACTGTAAGGCATTATACTGTACACATTCTTTTTACACACGAACACGTTATCTTAACCATGTGCAGGTTCTTGTACCTTTCATAAAACCTGACAATGAAAGAGGTGTTGATGTGAGAAAATGCATTTTCTTACTTTTGGCAGGTATTTACCTTATTCTGACCTTTCTCTTCTTGTTCCTTTGACAAAGTCCAGGCAGTGTAGGAGTGTCGCCCGGCAGTTATCTTGCCAACACTGATATACAGCACACTTGGAGTGATCCCAAAGCAAACCTGTTAAATGAGGGACATTTTGACTAAAGACACTGCCAAAAAAACACAATGGCTTATGGACCACTATGTTGAATCCATGACATCTTATTGTAGTGCTCTGAAAATCAAGAGGCTTCCTTAGCTGACTCCGTGCAAAGGTGGGGGTACACCCTGAATAACTCGCCAATTCTTTGTAAGGCCAACACACATATGCACCAATTCACACTCACAACTATGGGCAATTTGCAACAGCCAATTAGTCCAATGGGCATATGTTTGTCTGTAGGAAGAAACCGGAGTACCCGTAGGAAACCCATGCAAGCATGGGAAGAACATGCAAACTGCGCGCAGGAACGCCCTTGCCAAGCCCTGGACATTTTATCATTTGATATTTTTGAGGCAGACATGCTAACCACGACGCCACCATGCCGTTCATGATTTTTTCATGACCCACAGATTTCTAGTGACAGAAATTTGAATATGGATGTCAGGAATGCTGAAGAGAACGCATAGTGTGTCAATCAAAAAACAGCGCTGCGGCATCTTGAGCAACCTGTGACACGTGCTAACGAAACCTCATCTAGTGCAACATCTCCTATAACGTATTCCTTGATAGCCATGATTGACAGCTTTTTGACCCTCCTCCCTAATGACATGCAAGAACATGAACAGTGATTGGTCAGGGTCAAACTTATAGTGTTGCCCATCTACTGACCAGGACACAGTAAGAAAGAATGAATGGATGGATGGATGGATGGATGGATGGATGGATGAGATATCTGTTGCACAGGTTCTGTTTCTGTTTCTGTGTGAAGTGTCAAAGTCCTCCCCGTGCTTGCGTGGGTTTCCTCCCGGTACTCAGGTTTCCTTCCACAGTCCAAAGACATGCACAGAAGGCTAAATGGCTGTTCCAAACTGCCCCTGGGTGTGAGTGAGGGTGCGAATGTTTGTGTGTTTGCCCTGCGATAGGTAGGAGAGCTGTTCATGGTGTAGCCCACCTTCACCAAGTGTCAGCTGAGATAGACTCCAGACACCCCTCAACCCTAAGAGTGAGTTTAAGCAGTTCAGCAGATGAATGAGAGAAAGAGAGAGAGAGAGAAAGAGAGAGAGACAGAAAGAGACAGACAGAAAGAAAGATAGACAGAGAGAGAGAGATAAAAAGAGAAAGAGAGAGAAAGAGAGTGAGATAGAGAGAAAAAAGGGACAGACAGAAATAGAGAGACAGAGAGAGAGAGACAGAGATAAAAAGAGAAATAGAGAGATAGAAAGAGAGAGACAGACAGAAAGAGAGAGCGAGACAGACAGAGAGATAGATAGATAAAGAGAGAAAAACAGACAGAGAGAAAAACAGACAGAGAGAAAGAGAGACAGAGAGAAAGAGAGAGAGACAAAGAGAAAGAGAATCACAGAGAGATAAAGAGAGAGACAGAGAGAGAGAGACAGAGAGTCAGACAGAGAGATAAAGAGAGAGAGAGAGAGACACACAGAGAGAGACAGAGAGAGAAAGAGAGAGAGACAGACAGAGAGAGAAAGAGAGAGAAATAGAGTCAGACAGTAATAGAGATAAAGAGACAGAGTGAGAAAGAGAGAGAGAGATAAAGAGAGAGAGACAGATAGAGAAAGAGAGAGAGAGACAGACAGAGAGAGATAGAGACAGAGAGAGAAAGAGAAATAGAGTCAGACAGAGAGAGATAAAGAGACAGAGTGAGAAAGAGAGAGATAAAGAGAGACAGACAGATAGAGAAAGAGAGAGAGACAGACAGAGAGAGATAGAGACAGAGAGAGAAAGAGAAATAGAGTCAGACAGAGAGAGATAAAGAGA
>JAOUQZ010044093.1:0-12020 GCA_028564935.1 Neosilurus hyrtlii | reverse complement strand
TATATATATATATATATATGTGTGTGTGTGTGTGTGTGTGTGTGTGTGTGTGTGTGTGTGTGTGTGTGTGTGTATATTAAATTAGATTTTTTTTTCTTTTGAGAATTGTAAAAAAAAAATGTTGTAAAAAGCCTGTTTTTTTGTTTAGTAGGTGATTCTTTGGAGATTTTTCCCGCACAAATATTTGGACCTTCTATCGCAAAATTTGGTGAAGATTTTGCATTAAAGTGCAGAATCCCCAACGCCCCGAGATCACGAACAGATATTCACGTATATTTGTGTAAAAATGGTGTTGGAGAGAGATTAAAACGACTTGGGAATAAAGACGAACACACCTTCACCTTGAGGAATGTTTCATTACGGGACTCGGGTAGCTACAGCTGCGTGTACTCATTCAGAAAATATCACGCCAAGAACGTCACAGGATCAGGACTTAACTCAATCCAGCTTCAAGTCACCAGTAAGGGTTTCTATCTATCTATCTATCTATCTATCTCTCTATCTATCTATCTCTCTATCTATCTATCTATCTGTCTGTCTACCTGTCTATCTATCTATCTGTCTACCTGTCTATCTGTCTGTCTGTCTACCTGTCTATCTATCTATCTATCTATCTCTCTATCTATCTATCTCTCTATCTATCTATCTGTCTGTCTGTCTATCTATCTATCTATCTGTCTACCTGTCTATCTATCTATCTATCTATCTATCTATCTATCTGTCTGTCTGTCTATCTATCTATCTATCTATCTGTGTATTTCTCTATCTATCTATCTATCTGTGTGTCTCTCTATCTATCTATCTATCTATCTCTAATTCTCTATCTATCTATCTATCTATCTATCCAATATCTTTCTATCTATAATTCTCTATCTATCTCTAATTCTCTCTCTATCTATCTATCTATCTATCTATCTATCTATCTATCTATCTATCTATCTATCTATCTGTGTTTCTCTCTATCTATCTATCTATCTATCTATCTATCTTTGTGTCTATCTATAATTCTCTATCTATCTCTAATTCTCTCTCTATCTATCTATCTATCTATCTGTGTTTCTCTCTATCTCTCTCTCTATCTATCTATCTATCTTTGTGTCTATCTATAATTCTCTATCTATCTATCTATCTATCTATCTATTTATCTATCTATCTATCTATCTATCTATCTATCTATCTGTGTATCTGCTGTGAAGTTATGGTGGTTAAACCATGCATGGCTTTTAACATGAGATTAACTGTAAAACATCTGAATATCAGTTTATGTTCTTTCAGATCCAGTGTGGGAGAGAAATGTTTTACGATTGATATTCTCAGTTCTTCTGATCATTTTTGCATGTTCCATCGTGATTTCTGACATCAGGGCATCATCAAATTCACCAGTTCAGTCAAAGCCAAGGATACAACTTGACTCATAAAAAATTCAACATGTCTACAGCACAGTGTGCAACTGAATATCCAAACGGGAGAAAAATCACAGGTCTGGAAGTGAAAAGCTTGCATGTGAATGTAAGTGAACACTGAGAAATCTGGTTTCTCGGGTCACCGATGGTACTCGAGTGATACGGCGAATTAATTAGGAGATTTCAGACATGCAGGAAACTATGGGCGAACAGCTCACCAGACCATCACGGGGCCAGCACATTCACAACCACCGACACTCACACTCACACCTAGGTAGCAGAAGTGCATGCCATCACACTGTGGGAGGAAACCGGAGTAGCCAGAGAAACCTACGCGGGCACGGGGAGAACATGCAAACTCCAAACAGAAACACCCAGGCCTGGGATTTGAACCCAGGACCTTCTTGCTGAGGGACAGACAAACTAACCACTGTGCCACTGTGCCGCCCTAAGATTTTAAAATGTTAAAACAGAACTGAGTAAAGTGTGACACACTGTTACACTCTCAGAAATATTGGTACAATAAGGGTCCGTTTCTGGACTCCAAATCTCAAGCTACGCAAATGTACCCCTACGGTTAACAATGTCATGGTGATTATGAGCTGTATTTAAGGCTAAAGGTGCTCCAACACAATATTACAGAGTTTGAGGAGGAGAGTGGGGGGGGGGGGGGGGGGGGGGGGGGGGGGTGTTTGTTTGTTGGGTTTTTTTGGTCTGGGCAGTGTATGTTCTCAAGCAGTATATGAAGAATAAAAGTAAATTAATGTTAAAAGGTACCACTAAAGGTACAATGATGTATTTTATTTTCTCAGACTGTAAGGTTAATGTTAATAACCAATAAATGAAGGTTGAATTTTTTTACTTACTGTATTTAATTCATCTTTTTGGAGCAGTGGTGGCCCGGTGGTACGGTGCTGACTTACTGATCTGAAGGTCGGTGGTCCAAGTCCCACTATCACCGGGTTGTCACTGCTGCTCCCCAGTGCAGCTAACTGGGTTATCAAATGCCGGCCATGTCTCTCACTGTCTGTGGTGAGAGGAATGTAAAAGAACCATTGCTGATGCTGGTAAGAGGAGGCCACTGGTTTGATATCAGCGTGTTTCTGCCCCGCGATGGCCTGGTGAGCTGTCCAAGGTGTCGGCTGAGATGGGCGCCAGCCTCCCCGCGACCCTAATTAAGATTATCTCTATCTTTTTCACCTTTTTATGTGCATCAATTATGTAAAATAATAAATATTTTGTGTTATTACCGGAACCAGCAGTGTACATGGTATTATGGGTGGAATTTAGCAAACCTAAGCTACTGGTCAACACGACTAGTGAAATTATGAAACTACTTGTCCTCCTTCATATTTACTGGTCAGGAACACTAGATCTTCTTTGCCTGGTGGATTTTTCAGGATGACTTGGTAGGTAATTTCACTCACCCTACAGATTTTTGACTCGCCACAGCCCAGCGGACTAGTGTCAATTCCCACCCCTGCTTGAACTATGCTTAGTTTTAATTTGAAAGCTATTCCAAATTCAAATTTTTTTATTTGTCACATACAAAGTAATCATACACAGAACAACATGTGGTGGAACGCTTATTATGACTGTCCTGTATTTGAAAATAAAGACGTGATATATTAAATTATGACTACATTGATTAAATTATAAATTATGACCAATTTGGCTTTTGATAAATGCACTTTTGTGAAACTCAAAAGGTTGATAAAGATACACAGACTTTTGAGTTTGACTTCGGTTGAATGGAACTGAGAAATGAAAGTGTATGTCTGCATCCTTAAAATCAAAAAAAACAAAAACAAAAAAACCCTGACATTAACTTATCCTTACAGCATTACAGTATAAATGACTCCAAATTACTAATCAATAAATTTTGCTTAACTGTCTCCAACTACATTTTACAATTCTTGCTCCAAACTTACCCAAATACATACAATATATGCATTTTCATGTAAAAGTGAAATGAGAATTGCATGTCATAGTGTGTTGTTATTTTTAGGTGTGGAAGTGGTTTAGAATGCGCAGACAGTGCACTGTTCAGAACCTCATGAGGGCGAAATGAAAAAAGAGCTCTGGTGCGTGCTGCAGGTTTGAGATGCAACCATTACATAACTGGGTGGAAGCTGAAATGAAGCCCATTCTGATCATAGTGTGTAAGTATAAATATTCAGTGTTCTTGTCTTTGCAAAACAGCTTATGAATAAAAAAAAGCAGAAAAATATTTCTCTTTTAATCCAGTTTACTATCATTTATCATTTCTAATTGTACGCTCTTTATCGTTTCCAGTTCTAAGCATGTCGGCAACATCACATGAGGAAGGTAATAATTTTTTATGATTACTTTGTTTGATATTTTGAATTATTAGAAGATTTAATAATTATTAATTTATTTATAATTAATTAATAATATTTATTTATAATGTATTAATTATTTAGAAGATTTACATGGACTTTATACTCTGAAATACCCTAGGAAAATACTTTCGAATAATTATTATTATTTTTTTTAATATGTAGACTGCCGGAATTGTTTAAATCCAGCATACATTTTCGGTGGTGGAATCCGCAGAGTGAAAGAATCTGGAAACATCACATTTAAGTGTGCGCCTGATCCTAAAACAAGCAGCAAAGGTACTGAAATAATACATATGTACCTTCTTAAAAATGGTGAGAACGTCAAGATGGACACAACAAGAGACGATGCAATATTTCACTGGACCAAAGCCACTATAGAACATTCTGGATTGTACACATGCCTTTACTCTCAAGAGAAACTCAATATCAGTAAGACAAATGCAACAGGACATAAAACCATCTCACTCGAGGTTTTAGGTAGTACACTTTCAATAATTTGTCATTACGTTATCTTCGATCATTAAGCGTGTGTCTTTATTAATCAGGATTCTTTCATATTTAGGCAAATTGTCACCGGCGGAGATTAAAAGAACAGAAGACACCCTGACCTGCACCGTTACAAAAACTCCGGACTGTTCTCAAGTTTATTTTTATCTCTGTTTAAATGGGATCGGAAACAGAAAGAAGCAGGAGGACTGTCATAACCCGACCACTTTCACATCGTTTCACCCTGTTAACGTTTCAGGAAACTACAGCTGCATGTATTCGGTGTCCAGCTACTATCTCAGTGAGGTGATCCATACAGGAGAAAATACCATCTTCTTCCAAGTACAAGGTAAGATTGTTCCTATAACTGCTGATTATTGACAAATGTATGTGTTGGTAAATGCTTTGCGCTTTATTTTCCCACAGAAAGAAGCGTTTTTGGTGTTCTCGGTGTAATAATCATTGTTCCTGTTGCTGCGCTAGTGGTTTTGTTCATTCTGTTGGGATTCTGTTGGCACCGAGGGATTATTTCTTTCAGTGAGTACAATATGGCTGATCTCCTCATTACCTGCTGCACATTTCATGAAAGGTCAGTGTTAAAGATTCACCAAATCTCAATACAGAAGGGTACAGTAAATGGTGCAAAAGCTAGGCGTTCATATGCTTTTTCATTCATTCATTCATTTTCTGAAGCGCCTAATCCTAATTAGGGTTGCAGGGAGGCTGGCGCCCATCTCAGCCGACTCTGGGCGAGGGCAGAGTACACCCTGGACAGCTCGCCAGGCCATCGCAGGGCAGAAACTCGCTGACGGCAGAACAGATGGATGTAGCATGTTTTGAGTGAGTTGGTCTGAGATATAAAGTGTTATAAAGTTCAGAACCAAGCATAAAGGCCCTGATTCCAAAAGTCAGTTCATTTCAAATCAGCAAAAGATTGCATTGCTGCCATTAGGAGAAAAATGGATGGATGAAAAGAGAGAAAAGGATGAGTGAAGCTGATTTAATTTATGCGTTGAATGACTCTTCAATCAATTCGATGGTGAGAAAAGAGAACGACGGGAAAACTTGAGATGAACAAAGGTGTCTTTCCAAAAGTGCTACACAAGTACACAGGATGGATAAGATGAAGTTGGTTTGGGTTAAGTAGCTTGAAAACCAATTGATTGACAGATTAATTAATCGATTAATTGAAATTCCTAACTTTAAAGCAGTCTTACAGCTTTTTTATTTATGATTTTATTTGATAAAGACAAACATATGAAATGACTGAATAATTGTCCTTTATTTTCATTTTATTTTTATCTATTATTTTGATTATAGTTATTCAAGAAACAATTATCACCGCATTCATAAATATAATTATTTCACAAATGTACATCTTTTACATCACATCCCTACTACTAATGCTACTCTCCTTTCATCCTCATTTTTCTAGCTAAAGTTTTAGCCTTTGGGGGGAAAAAAAACAACTTTTTTAATTATATTATAAATATTTTTCAATTTAACCCAAGAATTTAATTGAGAAAAAGAAAACAAAAATGTAAAAATGATGATAGCATTTATGTACCTCCCCCCTACATTCTAATCTTTAACATTTTATTTTATTTATAAGTTCTAATTCTATTCTTTTAAATAGTGTTTAAAATGCTTAAAAAAAACATAAGGCAATTTAAGAAGTGATTTCTTCTTCCTCTTTCACTGGACAGTGGCTACACTGTACAAATACAAATTCATTGTACTTTAGTTTAACCTAGAACAGATATGATGCCATTTGATTGGATGGAAATGTAAAAAGAAATGACAGAAATCAAATATCTGTTCTAAACTTCAGATAAATAAAGTGAGTTCAGAACCACATTTATATTACACATAATAAAACTTCTATTATCCCGAGTTTCTCTTAGTAACAACAGATAAAGGTCATCATGCAGATGCTTTTAGTCTTGTTTCCTCCTTTAGACTTCTTTCCTTTTTTTGCTTTTACTCATGATGTTCTGTGAAATTAGTCATGTGTGGATTTAATAGAATTTGATACAGGATGCAGATCTGTACTTTCACTTATAAAACTGAAATTATAACAATAAGTTTGTGATAGTATTATTCATACACAAACAGCGTTATATCATGTCGAAGTTATTATACAAATGCAGTATTTACTGTGCATTTACACACATTTTCTTATACAATGTTTTAATTATTGTGTGTAATCATATAATCAAATTAAGAATTAAGTAATAGGGACACAGCAGTTACGAATCATAGAATGTAAGTCTACTTGATTCTCTCCACTCAAATTCTGGGAAATTAGTCTATTGACATTACACTTAAATTGAGTTGAATTTAATTCAGAAATGTATATGTAGAAAATGGATTTAAATGTTGGGATCCAACTTTTAAAAAATGTTTAATAAAAAAAATGCTAAAATAAAAAAAAAGTTCAATTTTTTTAGAAAAAAAAAAAATATATATATATATAATTTTATAAAATTTTAAAAGTTTATTTAATTTTATATCACATTTAATCTAGAACATATCTCATTTATTTGTCTTACCCTTAAACCTTTTCTAATATCTTTAATCATTAACATGTACCATTTTTTCCCCTTTTTCAGTGGCGTGCAAAGATCACACTGTAAGGTATCAAATGTTTTTCAAAACTATTCAGACCTGAAGTGCTGTTTAATAAAACACACTCCTTATTCAGTGAATACTGAGTAAAACCCTTTCACTTTTCTCTTTCTTATAAAAGCCTTTCAAACCCTGAGACTTTTTACCATGAGATTATGACAGGTACAGTGTTTGCTCTGCTTCACTCTCCACCGCAATCTCTTTTTTATTGTCATAGCAAATTAATTCCACTTGCATCCCTTTTTTAAGATACGATCTACCAGGTGGAAAATACAACGCAGTAAGTATATTATAAGACCATCATTGGGTGTACATAAAAAAATCGAAATTCTGCATTTAAATGCATTTTTATGTAAAAATTGTGTTATTATAATACTTTTTCTGCAGAAGATTTGGAAGTGGTGTGTATTCTTTAGTGGATGGTGTGAATGATTCATACGCCTTGGTAGAAAATCATGGAGGTAACAGCATGCCACTTCATTTCCCGTAATTATTTGTATTGAATTTTTTTCACAAACAGCACAAAATTGTATTTAATATAAAGCACTAACCTTATCCTTGTTTTTTAATGAAAGCGTATGACGTATTATAAATTTGCAAGTGTTGGTATAAACATACGCTGCTTGGTCATGCAACAAAAAAACAAAGATATATTTAAAAAATGAGAACAAAGTTCCTTGTATTATTTTCTTCTGTCAAATGCAGTACAGTGTAACATGAACATGTATGAATGTATGCTTTTAAAAATGTGAACCCTCTATGGCCAGAGGTTTCTGGATCCCTGGCCATCACACCCTCATGTATTCCATGACATTACAAAATTAAATCTTCTCTGAGGCTCAGGTGGGGTAATGTCCGACAAAGTCTGGTGAAACAAAAGAAGCTAATTATACGTATGGCATTTGGCAGACGCCGTTACTCAGAGCAACTTGCATTTCTTATGATGGTTAAGGGCCATGCTCAAGGGCCAGCTCTGGTAGATTGGTGGGAGTGGGGTTTGAACCGTTAATCTTCTCACTAGTAACCCAAAGCCCTAACTACTGTTCCACCACTGCCTCATTCAATACCTCCTCCAAAACGCTATTTTGTGGCGAGGGTAATTTCTTTATCCTTCATCGGGGTTGTAGGGAGAGTGAAATCCAAGATGAAGGCGGGGTAACCCAGGCGAGCATGGGAAGAACATCCAAATTCCACACAGAATGGCTTTTTCAGAAAGGAAGTGCTAAACACTTCGACGTCGTGCCACCCATATTTACTTTTAAGTGGATAAAAACATAGCACTCGACATGACTCACTCTTTTTCTCTTACTTTTTTATAAGGTGAGCCAGCTGTGGACAAAAATGCAGCGCTGTGAGTTATTTCCACTGACCTTCTCTAAACCCTTCGTGGTTTATCGCTTTATTTATGCAGGTTTTTGTTCTTGTTTCTGCATTGATGTGAAATCACTGGTATGTTTTTGAACAGAAATATAGAAGAAGTCTGGTATGACTCTGTGAGAGCTCCATACACTGTAGTCCATAAACGCAAAGGTAATGCAGGTGGTCTGTCTACATATGACTTGTCAAATTATCAGTGATGTCTAATTAAGACTTGTTTTTTTTCCCTCCAGACAAAACAGAAGAAAATCAAGTAATGCAAAGGTGGGTAAAAGCTTGAACATTGAACATTGAATTGAATATTAATACATTATTTTATACAAAAGAAAACAAATTGCTTTTTCCAGAATAATTTTAGCCTCATGTAATTTTCAACATTTTCCAAAATAATTTCCTCTTTTGGTTTTATGGTAACAATTGTTAATAATGATAATAATAATAATAATGAGTAGAAGAGGAAGAAGAAGAAGAAGAAGAAGAAGAACAAGAAGAAGAAGAAGAACAAGAAGAAGAATGATAATAATAATAAGTGTAAGAAGAAAATAAAACAACAATAATTTGGAGTAACTAGTGCAAGGCACTTCCATCATGCAGCTTGGATAATGTAGCAGGCTAGTTCTATATATTCCACAGTATCTGTGCCTTGTGCAAATTAGCAAAAATAAAATAAAATTTAAAAAACCTTTTTAAGGTAATTGTCAAAGGGCACAGTGGCATAGCGGTTAACACGCCTGCCCCACAGCAAGACGGTCCTGGGTTACAGTCCCAGTCTATGGGGTAATAATACTAAAATATAAGGAAATATTTGTTTAAAATATAAGAAAAATATAAAAACTGACTTAGTTCCCCTGTTACCCCTTGTACATACCTCCATTTACTTCCAAAATACCTCAACCAAAGTGCTCGGCTGCTAAATCTAAATACATCACCTAATGATAATTCGAACTGGGTGTTCGCCCAGTGTCAGCCGAGATAGGCTGCAGCCTCCCCTCCGCATTAGTAGAATTAAGCGGTTTGTCAAATGCACGAGTGAGAGAGTAAGGGAGTAAATGTTTAATAGAGCTGACAGAAATCACTGCAATATTAGTAGAGTATTTCTAGTTATATATATTTTTCATATTAATCAATATAGTCACATATCTGAGATCATTTATATTACAATGTTTTATATTTTCTACTTTTTTTGATATTTTTTTTTTTGTTGTTGTTGTTGCTGATGGTAAGAACTGCATTCGAGCATAATTGTATCTTTAACACCTCGACCGAGACAGAACTTAAACTGAAAAGATGAACTTTACTCTAGACACCTGACACACTGTTATGTTTGGTTTGTTTCTTATTCAGTTTTAGCCCCACATGTGAAACCAAAGTAATATACAGCACCCTGAACAACTGAGGTAGAGTACGTTGGCCAAGAAGAGAAACCACAGAACATGGAACCGTTGATCATCTAAACCATCACACAGCCCGTCTATGAGCAGAGTGAAACCAAAGACGCTCAGTTTCACATCAACAAGCTCCACGGTTACACAACACTTTTGGGTGTTCTGTGCAGTTAATTCCTATCAGTATCTTTTTAATATATTTTTTTAGCTCTTTGATATTTTTTATTAATATATGAAATACATCATTTCTTTAAAATCTTAATTGTTATGTGTTGTGATTTTCCTGATCTATATCTGGATATATATATATATATATATATATATATATATATATATATATATATATATATAAAACTATCATTTCTTTTTCCATGTATTTCATGTATTGTATCTTATTTGAGTGACAATGGCACAAACACTTAATACTGAAATAATGTCAATAAAATGAGACGAACAAACAGTGCATTTTTGTGTGTCTGTGTGTGTGTACTCACTCACTCATTTACAGAACCATTTACTTAATCCTAGTCGCGGGGAGGCTGGAGCCTATCTCAGTCGACCCTGTGCGAAGGCGGGGTACACCCCAGACAGCTCACCAGACCACTGCAGGCCCAACACACACTCACTACCATTCATACTCACACCTAGGATAAACCTGGAACACCCTATATGCATGTGCATGTGTTTGGACTGTGGGAGGACACCGCAGTACCCGGAGGAGACCCACGCAAGCACGCCGAGCTCCATAGAAAAGGTCTGGGACTTATCCAGGGACCATCTTGATGTGAGGCAGGCGTGCTAACCACTACGCCATTGTACCACTCAATTTCTGTGTAAATAATTTAGGAATATTTGTATATATATCAAAATATACCGATGTTTTATATTAGTTTCGAAATAAATGTGGATAATCAGTGCATTTAGCCATGTGGGTAATCAGGCATCATCAGTGCATGAATTCTTACCACGGTTTAATGGGAAAATCCTTGGATTATCACCTATTCATCATAAAATATATATATATATATATATGTATATTTCAAAGATAAATTCTAAAAATCTATCATTTTTTTACCCTCTGAGATGAATGCTTGACCAAAAGGTGGCAGGCTTTTCCATCTCACCGAAGCTCCTTCATTCTGATTGGCTGTTTTTCCTGCCGGGGGAGAAAAGAACCCTCAGAGGAAAGGGAGAAGGAGGAGAGGAGGAGGAGATCACAGCATATGTACATGTGATGTGTGTGAAAGAGAACCAGCAGGGAAACTTGGCACTGGAAGGTGAGAGTGTGTGACAGGATGAGGAGGTGTGGAAACCGCAAATGTCTTCATTTAATGCATTTTTCCTGAATGCAGGATGTTTGTTTTCTTCCTTGGGAGTAAAAAAGTAGTGCAGAGATGCTTGGTGCTGTTCTGTGTAGTGATGGATGCACTATGAATAAGTATAGTTGTATTTCTGGATTATTTATAATTGGTTTTATACAGAATAGGTATACAGTGATGTGTGGTATTCATGCACTTCCAGTAGTTCTTTAAAATGTGTTATTTGTTCGGATGTAGTATGTTCGTAGGCAGGTTCGTACTGTCATTGGAACACTGAAAATCTACCTGTGGCAACATGCCTCGAGGGCAAATCTCATCCTTCTCTCTGGTTGCGCTCGCCTGCTGCTGTTCCGCCCTGGGTGAGTTCACACAACCTCACCGAGTTACATTACCTTTTATCTTGGTTCAAACAAAGAAGCAGTTCCTTGTGGATGGAACAGACACGAGACATCCAAAAATCCAAATTTTCACTGTTAAAAAAAACAAAACAATATAAATATTTTATAATTTTGAAAAGAATTGTGATTTATTTTGATTTCCTGATCATAAAATATAAAAATTGGGGGGGAAAGTATTTTAATGAAGTATTGTGTAGTATCTAGTATAGATATAATATTTTAACTGGTCCTGGGTTCGAATCCCGAGCTCACGAAAGTGTTTCTCTATGGAGTTTGCATGTGCTTGCGTGGGCTTCCTCCACATTAGGCTACTTGCCTGTTCCAAACTGCCCCTAGGTGTAAGTGTGAGTGTAAATAGTCGTTTGTGTGTTAGCCCTGTGACTCGCGAACTGTCCAGGGTTCACCCAGTCTTCACCCAGAATCAGCTGAGATAGTGTCCGGCCTCGCTCCGTGTCAATTTTCACAGTTTCTGATCAGGAAATTGAACTAAAATTAGTTCTAAAATGAAAGATTGGTATGTATAAGGATGTGACATGTCGTCGGCCTCCAAGACTAGACTTTTTTTGGTTGAAATGAGATTATGCATGAATATAAATTAAGATAACCCTTTGCATCTACCTGAAAAAGCTGGCAGCAGGTAAATTTACACATAAATACATAT
>JAOUQZ010044092.1:0-12022 GCA_028564935.1 Neosilurus hyrtlii | reverse complement strand
TGTGTGTGTGTGTGTGTGTGTGTGTGTGTGTGTGTGTGTGTGTGTGTGTGTGTGTGTGTGTGTGTGTGTGCACTCACCCTGCAGTGGCAGTATATGTTTGCTGTGGATCATGATGCTGAGCTGCAGGACCAGCTGTGGTGCACTCTTCAGAAAAGCCTCTAGCAGCCTCAGCATGTTCACATCAGCCGTCTCAAACATGTGGCGCCAGTAACAGTGGCGATGCCAGTGGTTTTGAACACCCAAGTAAAGTGTGTGAATGTACCTACTCTCACACACACCCACACACACACACACACACACACACACACACACACACACACACACAAAATCAAGAGGGCTTCTGTTCACTTTTATTTTTGTGATAGTGTAAAGAAGTAACCTTGTGAGGAGTCAGATACAAAAATGCACCCCTTATAAAACAACAACCCCCCAGGAATTGGTTGAAATCTTAATTGTGGTTTCTATTGCTTTATATAGAATTTCATATTTTTTACTGAAATATACAGTTTTTAAATAGAATTGTATAGAGTTTCCTCATGATTCTATGAAAAATTTACATTTCTGTAGAATTCCACTTATTTCAATTTTGACATATTTTAGATATTTGTAGGTATCATGGAATTCTAAAGAAACCCACATGGTCTATATATTTCAGTAAATTACTATAGTTTTCAAAAATGCAATCTGGTTGTTAAAAACAATTCTATGGAAAAACAGAATTCGCTTTTTTGTGCCATCTAGGGACCATAGGGACTCCTATTGATATCTACAAGTTTTGAACTCATAATTAAACCATGCTTACTAGTATGAAACATGTTAATAATGTAATACCTGCAACAGAATTAGTATCATATATGCTCCATTAACATGATTCATTTCTAGTTGTATTTATAATAATAATTTTGTATTTGCCCTTTCTTTCACTTGGTGCTCAAAATGAGTTCCAGTATTGGTACACCAACAATTCAATATTCCATAAAACTTGATACTGATCGACATCAGATAGGTTGAAAATAACCTAATCTAATGTGGAACTTCTTCAAAGCTTACACTTCAAAAATGAATTCAATATTAAAGGGAAATATTTTATTTATCCTGTTTATTGTTTGTATATTTCTTGTTATTGTCTACCCCGTGTATTTTATATGCATTGATCTTTAAGTTTGGGTCATGTGACTTTTTCTTCTGTATTTATCTAGGCTTCACTTGTTATCTCACATCTGTGTTGTATCAGACTATGATGGTTCCATTAGCCACATTTCATAGGTAGATTTATAGCCCAAATTGCACTTAGTTACATTCCATAGGTTGACCCCCTTGTGACCCTTATTTGACCCTGTTCCCCACACACTCTTTCCTTATATGGTAATACCTCTTTGCTATTGTTCTTTGTGGAAACCCACAACCCCCAGACTCCATGCTACTTTAAAAACTGCTGTTGTGTGACTGTTTCCTTAGAGTACTTGAATAAACGAATCCTGTACATATTCCCCTGTATCTCGTTCGTTTACTCAACTCTCTTCCAAGCCTTTCACGCACGGAACAGGACGGATGAGAGAGAGAGCGAGTGGATGATATGTTTTTCTTACAGTCTTGGGGGCTTGTTCGGGTTCTCATTGTTCAGGTAAGAACTGCTGGTTTAATATTTTGATTAAACTTATGAAGCAAAAAGCAGTCTTCCTGGTTGATGAGATCAAAGACTTTCCTGAAGAAACTTATAGGAATCTATCCTGTTAAATCCCAGGTGATAAGGATTTAGGATAACTAGATCATCCTGGCATCCATCCGGTTCAAGTCCGGGTGATAAGGATTGTTGTCCAACAGCCCGAATAAGAGGGAAAAGGTCCCTCATAGCGCGCGCTTAGGTTTCCTGCTCTGACTCTCTTGTCCTTTCCGGCTCAATTCTGCCGTCACTTAATGTTTGTTAGTTTTGTGTTTATTGTTGTTGTATTATGCTAAACCAGATTAAGAGGAAGCTCCTTGAAACTGGATGAATAAGTGCGATTTAACATTATACACCACGCCATGGCTAGATAATTTGACTGGCTGGACTGAATCCCAACCTCAATTTTTTATTTATTCCAAAGGAGGAACATTTAAACCTGAATACCTAGCCTCAGCGAACAATCAGATTTATAAGGGAATGGGAGATCCTGGATGGGATTATGATTACATGACCCAAGGTTATATTAAATGGGTTGAAATAAAAAAATATGGGATAAATATAATGGGAATAACATGTTGATTAAAACCTCACACCATTGTCAGCTAGTGGGTGCGGATTACAGGTTCATTCTACACACTGTACTTGGCGATAGTTATGATGAACAAGAAATACTGCAAAGGGTTCCTGTGTTCAATTCTAAAAATGATATATGTCAGTTATTGTTAAAACCAAGAAAGAGGATGGTGGAAAAAAGAAAAGTAGAAATTACTCCTTTTTTTGGCAAGACACCAACTATGCTATGGGGGGAGCTGAAAGAACAGCTCACAAGGTATTTCTTAACTTGACAAAAATCAAATCATGTCCTTTCCCAGGCAACTGTAAACAGGAAAAAGGTGAGAGCACTTCCAAATTTTATAACCGCTTTAGGGAGACCTGGATCCTGCTGGGTGGAATGACTTTAGACCTAAATGATGCTAATCCCCTTTTTACAGCCACTTTTATGAACAATTGCCGTCCTGAGGTCCAAAAGACCCTAAAATATCAACTTACAGACCAAAGTAACATGACTGTTAAGGCACTGGGAGAGAGAGTGAGAACCATGAAGGGAGATGGTATCTTGGAATGTCAACAAGGACATAGTCTGTGTCTCTGTTGCTGCCCACGAACAATATATGCCGGCCAATAGAGTAATTGACCTGAGGCAACTGGACTTCTTTTTGTGTTTTTTTGAAGACATTTCTGCACTGGACTGTATACATTGAGGACAGCAATGTACAAATTCTAAGAGCTCTTAAAGGTGCAGTAGGTAATTTGGAGCTTTTGGCAGCAGCATAATGTAAGAGTTTTTTCAGGTTTCCAGAGTTCTCTAATTTCTCTGGTTTCTATAGTTTCTCCGGTTTCTATATTTCTTGAGTTTCTATAGTTTCTCAGGTTTCTCTACTTTCTAGAGTTTGTCCTATTTTTCTGTTATATAGTTTCTCTGGTTTGCTTTAGTTTCTATTGTTTTTCTAATTTCTCTGGTTTCTCTGGGTTTTATGGTTTCTCTAGTTTTCTGGTTTGCCTGGTTTCTATAGGTTTTATGGTTTCTACAGATTCAGAAATGTATCTCTTTTTTTTTCTCTGGTTTCTACAGCTTTCCTAATTATTCTGGTTTCTATAGTTGCTCTGGTTCCTATAGCATCACTAATTTCTCTGGTTTCTATAATTACTATCGTTCATATAGTTTTTGTGGTTTCTCTCATTTTTTTTGTTTCTCTGGTTTTTATAATTCCTCTAGATCCTCTTGTCTCAAGAGACAAGTTTACTTGCACTTATTGAGGTACAGCAGCTTGTTCAGGTCTGTAAACATTCTCTTTTAATTGTGGACTCAATTGCATGGACAGATTGTGCTGGTATTTGTTTTCATTCATGTATTCATTTTCTGAACCACTTAATACTAATTAGGGTCACAAGGAGGCTGGCGCCCATCTCAGCTGACTCAGGGCAGGGTACACCCTGGACAGCTCACCAGGCCATCGCAGATATTTGTTTTTAAAAGTTCAAATTACAATGATGACTACAAGTTTTGCCACCAACATTGAGTATTTTTATTTTCCTTTATTAATATAGATCAATATTCAATTAATGATAAAATAATTGTATATAATGTATTTGAGGTATGTTTCATTAAGCCATGATGTCCAGCTAGTAAACAAAAGTTGGTTTGTTTCATACTTTTGATTTGTTTGTATTTGTTTTGATTAAACTTTAATAAACAGAAAAAATAAAATAAACAAGAGGAAAAGGAAATAATAAAAAAACACAAATAAAAAGACACCATCCTGAAAAATACAATACAAGGAAAGAAATTACAATGTACAATACAACATTAAAAGCAGTAACCTAGTGGAGTGTAAGACTAAAAGGAAAAAAAAATAAATAAATAAAACATTAAGCATGTGGGCTGTATGAAATGCAAGGGAGCCAGATTAAACAAAAACAAAGGAAGAAAAAGGGTGTTCAAAATACAGTACCTCACGTACCCAGTGTGCAAAGGTGGGAGTGCATGCATCCTTCCATCTCAGCAATGTTAGACACTTGGCTAAAAGAGTGGCAAAGGTGACGCAGTTGGCCTCTGTGTTTGACAAAATGAGTGAATTTGAAGGGGCACCAAAAATAGCCATGAATGGGCAGTTCCGCACATGACCAGAACATATGGGCATGAGTAGCTGAAGCTAAGTTGCAGTAATCACATTTAGTACAGATTTGCTCAAATGAAGAAAAAAATACCATCCGAGTGGAGATCTGCTAAGGTTCTGATGCCAAAGTTCAAAGTTTTTATGCCAGCCCATAAAAGTTTAATCAAGTAAGGAGGGCTGAAAAGCATGACTGGAGTGAATAGGGGAACTTAAAGAGAAGGATAGCCAGCCAAAATGACTACACAGCTGTCACCAAGTTCTCATAGTTGATTTCACAATTTTATTTTTAGTAAATTCTACTGAAGACATGGAAACACAAAAGTAAACCAAAGCTGCCAGAGATGAGGGCCGACAGGATTCGAAAGTATACTAAAATGGAGCATCAGCGCCGGGACCTTCGTACAACCACTGAACAATTGGATGAATATTAGAAGCCCAATAGTAAGATAGAAAATTTGATGCAGCCATACCTCCAAGGTATCTCGAGTGCTGCAAAATAGTTTTTGCAATCAGGGGGGCTCTGCTGTTGAAAATAAAAGAGGAAAAAAGGGAATGGAGCCTGCAAAAATATGACTTCGGGATAAATACTGGAATGCATTGAAATAAATAAGTGAATTTAGTGAAAATGTAAATTTGCACGGAATTACTATGATCAGCTCAGTAATGGAGGGGTCCGTAGTGTTGTATATAATATTGAATAGCCAAGGGATGTTTAAAAAAAGGAAACTTGCCCTTTATAAAACCTGTCTGGTCAGCAGAGATTATGGTGGGGAGAATTCCCTCTAGGCGACGAGCAAGAACTTTGGAAAGAATTTTTACATCTGAGTTCAACAGAGAAATCAGAGAATTTTAGCGAAGATAAATTGAATATGATTGATATCGGATAGAGAGCAAATGTTTAACGTACAGGGTGGGCTACCAGCATGATTGTTTAGGTTTCTTGGTAAGAAGAGGAGGTAAATAATCGGAAATAACCATAGCGTAATAACTGCAGCCCAAAATGGCCAACAACAATTTCCTGTCAACAAGGATAGTCTATATAGGAGAAAGTGCGCCGGACCAAGGAGAAGAACAAGTAGTTGCGAGTATTTGGATTGAGACTTTGCTGACATCTAATATACCACAGTCGCACAAAAATATATTTATCACTTTTGCAGCCTTAAAGTTGGCGACTGCACTATTGGAGGAAGTGCCAAGATCACAAAGGCAACAATTCAGATCGCCACCCAATATCAGATAGTGAGAGTTAATTGGGGAGGGAGGAAATAAAATATACACAACACTGCTTGTCATCAAAATTAGGCGCATATACTTTTTCCCAAACTAGAGGAATATTAAATACAGTACCTGTCACAATAACATAGGGCCTGTTTTGGTTTGCAATAATGTTGGATGAAATAAATGGAATAGAGTGATGGATGAGGATGGCAACACCCCGTGCTTTACTATTTAATATTAACTGAAAAGATTGAGAGACCCAATTCCTGAGTAGTCTGTTGCGACCAGCTAGGTTCAAATGTATACATTTATGCAGATAAGATAAACAATAAACAGGCATACGCACGGAAAGGACTAAATGTCTGCCGACCAACTTTACAGCACACAGTAGCTAATCATAGTAAGGATGACAACTTAAGCAGTTAAATCAAATGACATAGAAAAAAATATAGTCATCGTAGTCACAGTAGTCCAAGTTTACATTGGCCCGCTGGAACTGCAAACAGTGGAGACACAGGTAGACCAGCAAATACCTGCAAACCAGATGTGGAAACACCAGCACTGTCATTAAAGTCGTGCCCATAAGTCAGTTGCATCAGTTCACTGAAATGTCAGAAGTGACCCGACTGAAGTCGGATGCGCTAGAGGTCACAAAATCCATGGCCTGCTGAGAATCATTGAAATCACCATTACACCTTTCCCAGCAAAATGATGTGGAGCCTTGCACGGTGACGAAAACCAACAAAAATAAAACAAACAAGAGCAAAAGGAAATAATAAAAAAACACATATAAAAAGACACCATCCTGAAAGAGGCACAGTTCAAACAAAATACAATACAAGGAAAGAAATTACAATGTACAATACAACATCAAAAACAGCAACCGAGTGGAGTGTAAGACTAAAAGGAAAAAAATAAATAATAAAACATTAAGCATGTGGGCTGTATGAGATG
This sequence comes from Neosilurus hyrtlii, assembly GCA_028564935.1. NCBI lineage: Eukaryota > Metazoa > Chordata > Actinopteri > Siluriformes > Plotosidae > Neosilurus > Neosilurus hyrtlii. Next base: position 5,506 of record JAOUQZ010044092.1, on the reverse strand, counting down.
CAGGGGAGCCAGATGAAACCAAAAAAAGGAAGGAAAAGGGTGTTCAAAATGGGTAGACATGGCTTCAGAACAACGGCCATGGAACTGCAGATTGGTCAATCCTTTCTTTAAGGTAGTCTAGGAAGGAATTCCACATTTTATGATAGGCCATCATAGAGCCTCTCAGTAAATGTTTTATTTTCTCTAATTTCAGAAAATATGGTTTGCAATAATGTTGGATGAAATAAATTGAATAAAGTGATGGATGAGGATGGCAACACCCCGTGCAATCCATGGCCTGCTGAGGATCATTGAAATCACCATTCCACCTTTCCCAGCAAAATGATGTGGAGCCTTGCGCGGTGACGAAAACCAACAAAACGGACACCGGTAATGTCACAAAGCCGTCTTTTCACGTCGCCGAAGGCATCACGTCATTTCACCTCGCTGGACGTGAGGTCGGGGAAGATGTGAATAGGACGACCGCTATAGGACATAGACTTCATCTGGCGTACCCGGCGAAAGATGAGCTCAAGGGTGTGGAAATAGTGGATTTTGATGATAAAAAGTCTCAGTGGTAGATTCAGCCTCGACTTTGCTTGCAGTGACCTGTGGGCCCTGTCAAGTAAGTCTCTTCTAGACGATGTAAGTCTTGCAGGAGACTAGAAATAAACTCAGTAGGCGCCGTGCCTTCAAGCCCCTCTGGAATGCCAACTAGCCTAATGTTGTTCCTCCGAGACTTACTTTCGAGATTTTCACATTTAGCCTGAAGAACACCAATATTAGACCAAAGCTTATTGACTATCGTCTCCAGAGTAGAAACAGAGTCACTTGTAGCTGTTGTGGATATTTCCATCTCCTTTAACCGGTCACCTTGTTCGTCCATGGATTTTGCAGGGTAGCTTCAGTGAAGATAGGTCCTCTCTAACAGTACCAATATCAGCCTGTACCCCACTGACAGCCATCTCAATTTTAGTACAAATGTTGCTCTTCAGGGAGTTCAGAGCTTTGGTAAACATACCGGCCTTCAGCGTGTCCTCAGCTAGCTCCGTCTTGACATCTGGGCACTAGCGGCAGCACACCATTTATGCCATGAGTTGATTTGGCATTTGAGGATTTATTGACCGGAGGTTTCATCATTTGTCCCCAAACTCAGCCAAACAATACTCTGATGGTGTATAACCACACAAACAATGTCTTACAAAAAGCATGACCAATGAAATGGTCAGTTTTAAACGAAATTGAAAAAAACACCTCACGGAGCTTGTACAAAATATGTCTACATCGCTATCTGCGCAACAGCACCTCCCTTGTGATTTGTTTATTTGATACATTATAAAAAAGGGGGAAGATTCTCTATGTGTGGTGAATCACTTTAGTCCTATGTTGTGTAATAGCTTCCCGTCTGCAGTAGATGTTGGCAAAGGGAATTATGCCTATTCACCAACAGGAGGTTGGACATTAAGGTCTGGCAAGAGGTTAGTGTTTCAAATGATCCCAGACATGTTCATGAGGTTGAGGACATGGTTCTCTTTAAGCCACTTGTGTTTATTTGCACCCAGCCCTCTAAATGGTTTTAGGCTCCTTAGTTCCAGTGAAAGGAATCTGAACTTTCTAGTAACAGTTTAGGGAAGACCATCATACAGGTATTATGGTCAGGAGTTAATGTATATTTGGCCATATAGTGTAACTATTCAGATAATTTGAAGGAAAGTCAAGTGTGCTAAGGGTGCAAGATAAGAAACTTGCATGAGGGATCAATGCTGTATGCTGTACCCACATGAATACATTTTAAAATGTTAGGTTCTAATGAATATATACTAAAACCAGTTTATGGGCTGTTAACATACTATAAACTGTTTATACTAAAGCAGCCCTAAATGAATCCATAAGATGCGAAGGAAATATTTGGTATGAATAACTTAGTGAATATAAATAAATTAGGCAGTGAGAGAAATAATTTTATAGTAAGGAGTGAATTATTAAACAATTTAGTCAGAGTAAATGGGTGAATTGGTGAATAATAAGTGATGAATACTCACACAAAGACAAGGTGAACCAGTTGCCACCAGGTGTGTATACAGTCTGTGCTCAGTTTTTTTTATTAGTGTAATTAGTGGCATCTGGAGGTTCTGATCACAGAACCAGTTTAAGTAGCATTCTAAGAGTTACAGAAAATGGTAACACTGTGTGTGTGTGTGTGTGTGTGTGTGTGTGTGTGTGTGTGTGTGTGCGCGCGTGCGTGCATGCGTGCGTGCGTGCGTGCGTGCGTGCGTGTGTGTGTGAGATGGGATTTTTAGTAAAGATTAAAGATTAATCATTTTAATGAGTATTGGTCTGATTTCAAAGCTAATTTAACACTGAGAAAGTAAAATTAACTGTTTCACAAGGCCAGGAATTATTATAGAGTGTTAGAACCCACCAGGGGCGGTCAATCATGTCTGTCTCATGTTTTGTTCTGGCTCTTTTTCTGTTCAGGTCACCTGATTCCCTTCGGCCCGGGTGGTAATTACCGGCTCTGCCCTGATCATCCCCACCTGTTCCCCATCATTGTTCACGTTTGCACCTATCTTGTCGTGTTCTGTCCTGCATTTGGGTCTGTCAGTTTTCTGGTCCTGGGTCTAACATTACGATCTGGCCGGACATGGACCCAGCGGACAGAGATCCGTTCAGCCAGGCTCTTCGGTCCCAGGAGGAGTTGATCAAGTCCCATGACACCCAGCTGGCTACTGTTGCCACCGGAGTGCAGGAACTCACTGACCACCAGGACCGCTTTCAGTGGGACGTTTGGGCTCAGGTGAACCAGTTGAGTTTGCAGCTGCACCAGCTTATTTTTAGCCTCGAACGACTGGGTTTACCACCGCCTATTATGCCGGAATCCCCACCGCCAGCCTCTGCCCTGCCTCCCGCTGCCCCCCCGATCCCGGCCTCGCGCCGCTTGATAAGTATGCGGGGGAGTCTGGGAGATGCCGCTCCTTCTTAGTTCAATGCGAGCTGCACTTCCAAAATGACCCAGCCGCCTTCGTCTCCAAAAAAGCTCAGGTGGCGTTTCTAATTTCTCATTTTTCGAGAAGAGCGGCAGCCTGGGCCACAGCGGAGTGCTCCCGAGGCACTGAGATTTGTCATAGCTATAAATTATTCAAGAATGCACTCACCCGCATGTTTGATCACTCCTCCCCGGCGCGTGATGCATTAAGAGCCCTGCTCGGGCTGCGTCAAGGATCCAGCAAAGTAATCGACTACGCCATCGACTCCTGCACGCTAGCCGCCGACAGCACATGGAATTCCCCGGCTATCAAGAATGCTTTCATCACCAGGCTTAATGGCGAGATCAAGGACCACGGCGCCCTCTCCCGTTCTGGAGGAGCCAATGCAGTTTGGCCGAGCTAGGTTAGACCCGGAGGAACGCCAGCGCCGGCAAAGGGAGAGAGCCTCTTACTACTGCGGATGAGCCGGACACCGAGCTGATTCCTGCCCGTCCAAGAGGACCGGCGGGTAGACCGCAAAGGATACCTAGGTAAGCAGAGACGAACTCACACCTGTTTCCCCTCGCTCTTTAACTATGGTATCTCTGCTGGTCCAGGGCAATGCTATCTCCCTACAGGCTCTTATCGATTCCAAGGCAGACGAGAATTTGATGGATCGTTCGTTGGTTAAGAGGTTGAGGATCAAGGAGGTACTGCTATCCAAGCCTGTCTCTGCCCGTGCTCTCAATAACCAGCTGCTAAGCCGGGTTACCCACAGGACGGAGACCATGCTCATGACTATTGACGGAGCTCATTCCAAATACCTCTCTTTTCACCTTCTGCAGCGCACACATCACCCCTTGTACTAGGGCTCCCGTGGCTAAGGACCCACAACCCCCACGTCATCTCGAAGACGGGGTCTTTTATAAGTCCAGAGCCATGTCTCTCCCCCCCCCCCATCAGCCGTGGGACTGCATGATTGACTTCTTGCCAGGTTCCTATTCCCAAGTCTCGACTATACTCCCTCTTGGGTCCCGAGAGGAGGGCCATGGACCTGTACATCAAGAGCTCGCTGTGGGCCGGTATCATTCACCCATCCTCTTCACTGGCCAGAGCTGGGTTTTTCATCGTGGAGAAGAAGGATGGCTCACTTTAGTCATGCATCGATAATCGCGCCCTGAATGACATCACAGTGAAGAACCGGTACCCACTTTCCCTCATCTCTTCCGCCTTCAAGCTGCTTCAACAGGCCTGAGTTTTTACCAAACTGGATCTGCAGAACGCTTACCACCTGGTCAGGATACGGGAGTGGGACGAGTGGAAGACTGGGTTCAACACCCCACGGGCCAATACGAGTACCTCGTCATGCCCTTTGGGCTGGCCAACGCCCCCGCCATCCTCCAGGGCTTTATCAATGAGGTGCTACATGGGTACTTGAATGGCTTTGTTTTTGTTTACCTGGATGACATACTTGTTTTCTCCCCGATATGGCTACCCACCAGTGCCACGTCTGCCAGGTCCTGGGTCACTTCTGGGAGAACCAGCTGTTCATGAAGGCAGAGAAGTGCGAGTTCTATGTGACCTCAGTCTCATTCCTGAGATTCATCATATCCCCTAATCACGTCTGGATGGACCCTGAGAAGGTTAGTCCCGTGTCAAACTGGCCACCCCTTACTTCACGTAAAAAGGTCCAGCAATTCTTGGGGTTCACCAATTTCTATCTGAAGTTCATTCGGAATTTCAGTTTTGTAGCGGCTCCATTACATGCACCTTTCCTGAAGCTAAAGAGGTTGTTCACCATGGCACTGGTCCTAAAGATACCCGACCCCAAGCATCAATTCATAGTGGAGGTGGATGCCTCCAATGTGGGCGTTGGGGCAGTTCTGTCGCAGCGATCCTCCAAAGATGACTGGATTCACTCCTGTGCTTTTCTTTCCCGCAAGTTGTCCCTGGTGGAGAGCAATTACAACATTGGAAACCGGGAGCTGCTGGCGATCAAGGTCGCCTTAGAGGAATGGAGACATTGGCTGGAAGGGGCAGACCAGCCTTTCTTGGTGTGGACCGACTACAAAAACCTAGAATACCTCCGGTCGGCCAGGCAACTGAACTCACGTTAAGCCAGATGGGCCCTCTTCTTTAGCTGGTTGCAGTTTACCCTCTTCTATCGGCCGGGCTCACAGTACACCAATTACATTGTGGCATGCCCGGTCTGCGCCAGGAACAAGATGCCTTGACAGACCCAGGTGGGGGTCCTCCAGTCATTACCGGTGCCGCATATCTCTTTGGACTTCGTCACGGGCCTGCCCCCCTCGTGTGGTAATACAGTGGTGCTTACGGTGGTAGACCAATTTTCAAAGATGGTTCACTTCATTCCCCTATCCAAGCTGCCCTCAGCCAAGGAGACCGCCGATATCCTGATCACTTATTGTGGCTTTTTTTTTTTTGAAATTGTGGATCACAATTTGTGGCTTCACCCAAATGGGAATGGGTTCCCTCCTGAGCCTGGTTCCTCTCAAGGTTTCTTCCTCGCGTTTACTGAGGGAGTTTTTCCTTGCCACTGT
>JAOUQZ010044091.1:0-12022 GCA_028564935.1 Neosilurus hyrtlii | reverse complement strand
AGAGTCGGCTGAGATGGGCACCAGCCTCCCCGCGACTCTAATTAGGATTAAGCGGTTCAGAAAATGAATGAATGAATCTCAAAGCTGATACTTGCTAATCTGACAGGATTTTTTTAGATGATTTTAAAGTCATATTCACAAAAGTAAAAAAAAATTAAAAAAATTAAAAAATCTCAGCGCTAACATTAATATGTGCTAAAATTACATGAGTTCAGAAAGTATTTTAGGTTATATTTAAAATTGCTGACAATATCAACAGAATTTTTATGAGGCTTTTAAAGTGTTTATAATTTTGATAACTACTTGGATAACACAAATTAATTTGACACATTCTTAGAAAATAATTTAGAACTAATTTTTAGGTTTTTTTTTTTTATTTCTGTTTAGAAAAGCATAGATGCTTTACATTGACTTTATTGATTTGAGTAACATTACACATTACTAGCTACTGGTAATAACGTAGCTAATGTTATGTTTGCTTTTTTTACTCTATTTTTACCGGCTTTCTTAGCTGATATTAGCTGAGATCATCATGAAAACATTAGAAACGGTGATAAAGGGTTCGACACACACGTATTTTCCCACAGATTTTATATTTGGTAGCAACCTGATCTCATCTTTGTCGCCTCTCTCTCAGAGCATCTAAATTTAGCAGGCACCCCTTCGTTAGTAGGATGAGAATATTGACAGATCTTTTTGACAGGCGTTTTCGTAGGGACCGGTCTTGCCGTCGCCATGGAGACAGAGGCGGGTGGCATGCAGATGTAGCGTGTTTCCTTATATATCACTAAACGTTAATGTCTGCTTGTCTCTTAACTCTCGTTATAGAAGACTGGCTTAAAAACAGCACACTAGATTGTCTGTACTTGTGGGATAAAATATCCCAACAGTACTCAGTCCAGCTCATTCATTCCTGTAATGCACATACTACAGCATGAACACTCAAGCATTTTGCAACCTGATCTTCTCCTTCCACTGCAGCGAGAGTGTACGCGCAATAGCAAAACATTAATTCTGCAATGTGAAGAGAGAAGAAGACCCTCAGGTTTGGAATTAGACCTGATCCAGCACTGGACTCTAATCAATAGTCCAGCGGGTGGAGTCAACTCCATGGTTCGGGGTGTATACCTGTGTTTAATGTGTGTCTTATACAGAATGAGCTGGATCAGATCCAGCACCACCTCCTGAAATTTTTCTCTGCAATAGAGATATCTCAGTTAGACTGAGAGCTGTAGCAAGATGACTGAATGCATGAAAAAGTTAGACTTATCTGTGACCTCGGATGCTAATGTATATCCCAATATGAACACTCATTTACTCATTTGCTGTACCGTTTAATCCTACTATTAGGGTCAAAAGGAGGCTGGGACCTATCTCAGCCGACACTGTGCGAAGGCAGGGTACAACCTGAACAGCTCGCCAGACCATTGCAGGGCCCCATTGTGAACCAACATATTCAAATATTAACATTTGAATCACTTGTATACCATATAAAAAGGGTGGCGTTCCCTAAATTCCACTTTTACACAAAGTCTAAATTGATACATGACAAAGTGAAATGTGGAGCAGTGTAAGGGCGGACAGAAACCAGGCCAAGGCTCCAATGCCCCAGACGGGTTAATCACACACAAGCCGGATATCCCTTGGGCTGCTGTAACCTTTGGGCAGCGATAGAGAGACTCTGAAAAGGTCAAGCAGCCCTGAGCAGACAGAGCAAAAATACAGGTCACTGAGACTAACCAATTTAGACCCCAGAATGAGGAATACCAAAAGAGAGACAGAAAGAGTCTAGACTAGTGGAAAAGCCAGATTTTTTTCTGACATGACGATAAAAATGTCAGAAATTGATGGTAAATTATTTCATATTTCCAGTAATGATAAACTGCGAAAGTCTGAGATATATGTTTATTAAGTTGTAACTCATTGGAAGGTTATGGGTTGAAAGCCTTGTTAGACTACTGAACAAGATATTAGTAGCGGTGTTATCATGCCACCATGTTGAAGATTATTTTCCTACAACTACTACATTAAACTGGTTACATCTTCACCATAACTACTGCGAAGCCCATTAGAAGGCTCTCTAGTCCCCATTTTAACTGTAGCCTTCTGCCTCCTGGATTCAATTGTGGCAGTCAAGGTGTAAAATTACAGGGTTAGATGACACACCGATCAATTTATTGATCCAAAGGTCAAAGCAGGTGTCAACAAGCATTCCACATCACGCTGCAGGCAGCTGGTAGGTTACAGCTGAGTCCACTGCATCTCCATCCACTGTCAGTTCATGCTAAACTAATGCGAAATCTGACTTTACAGAGACAGAAATAGTTTGCTGTGTGAGAAGGATTCTGATAAGAGAAGGAAACCCATACTCTTGAGGATAAAACAGGGGCATTTAATCTTAGGGTTTAAATGATGCTATAATTTGCTCCTCAAGGGAATCTTTAAAGGTTAGATGTAGAACCCTACAACCTTTCTGAAAAGGTTTCTCTAGAATGTTAGCACTATTAACCATTAAAAGGAGTGATAGGAGAAGAGCTATCTTTTAAAGATTTACTTGTCTTACAACAAACCAACATTTGGTTCTTATTGCCCAAGTATTTATAATATCTTTGGCTATTAAAAACATCAAAACAACGGCATTTATTTATTTATTTTTGTTATTACATAAGCCAATTTTTCTGCGATTCATCTCGGGGATCACAGAAAAGACTTTTGTACTATAAAATGATAATAAATATAAATAAATATGCCCGTGGGATCCAAAGTGGTGCAACAGCAACAGAGGCCATCTGAGGCCTGGAGCCCAAGAAAGCCAATTGGCCAAGCTCTTAGGGAGGGAGGGATGGCATACGTTCAGCTGTCAATCACAGTCCCACTAGCCAATCAGGGTAATTTGTGAGCTCATGTATATGAAGAGAGGTGAAGTCACAGTAACACTAGCCAAATCACAGTCATCTGGGAGGTAAAACTCTCCCAAAAGAATCGTGTTACACTGACACTGTGAGCAGCAGTTTGAGAAATGCAGTGGTGGCTCAGTGGTTAATGCTCTGGCTTCTGATCAGAAGGTCAGCGGTTTTAGCCTCAGTACCACCAAGCTTTCACTGATGCAGCCTTGAGCAAGCTCTTACATTTACAGCATTTGGCAGACACTTTTATCCAGAGCAACTTACAGTTAATCTCATTTTTGCAGTTGAGCAGTTGAGGGTTAAGGGCCTTGCTCGAGGCTACAACAGCGGCAGATTGGTGGGACTTGGACCCAAACCCCTGACCTTTTGACCAGTAATCCAGAGTTTTAACCACTAAGCCACTGCTGCCACTCTTAACCCTGAACTGCTCACGTATTATTCATTTATATTATTGCATTGTATAAATGAACTAAGAATATATGTGAATGCTGTGGATAGGGGCAATTTTTTGGTGTAAACTGAATATTAATAGAAAAAGACGTAATTACATTGCAATTCAGACCAGGAATTTCTCCAAGTTATTTCATGATTTTCAAGGTTTATATACACAGGCAGTCGCTGGAGGAAGGCAACACTAAATATATATAATAAATATAATTGCAAAATGGACATGGCTTAGTGGTTGGCATGTTTGCCTCACAGCAAGAAGGTCCTGGGTTCGAGTCCTGGGACAGGGCGTTTCTGTGTGGAGTTTGCATGTTCTCCCCATGCTTGCATGGGTTGTCTCTGGGTACTCTGGTTTCCTCCCACAGTCCAAAAACATGGACATTAGGCTAACTGACTGTTCCAAACTGACCCTGTGTGTGAATGTGAATGGTTGTGTATGTGCGTGTCGCATATCTGCTATCATCTGATGAGCTGTTCAGGGTTTACCCCACCTTCACCCAGTGTCGGCTGAGATAGGCTCCAGCCTTCCTGTGCCTCTAATATGAGTAAGTGGCTCAGCAAATGAGTGAATGGATGTAAAATGCAACTTATAATAGCTGAGTCAAAGATATATTAGCAACAGAATATTGAGATAGTTAAAGGATCACCCCCCTGTTTCAGGAGTCTGTTGGGATAGTTCTCTACTAATTTTACACATCTAGACTGTACATTCATCTTTACAGAGCTGTTCAAGCTCAGTCAAACTAGATGGTGGTCGTTTACGTCTGAGTTATGACTAGGCCACACAAGGACATTCACCATGTTACTCCTTTGTATCACCTTTGTATCACCTTTTATTTACTTTACAGGCTTTGCTGCAGTATTAATACAGTGTGCTGCAGTGTTCATTATATACCATATCCATCTTCTGTGAGGGGAGGAAAAGAAATATTCTCCCCTTCTTTAATAGATTCTACTGTAAAATGCATCTGTATGATTTTCCAACTTTTACTGACCACGTTAAATTACTACGGCACCTGACTGTATTTGACGGCCTGCGTCAAGATCGGCATAATTCCTCACTAAATGTGGTTGAGTAACAGGTACAGCGGTACGACAGAGCGTGACATTGTCTGTTCAGGTGTATTCTGGGCACAAAAGAAAATGCGAGTACAGAATAAAGTGGCAAAGTGGTGACTCATCCTCCCTCTGTTCTATTTCTAATCTCCTCATGAGCCCTTAGCTCCTAAAAACAACTCACACAGGCACTCAAATAGGACCTTGAATAATGTTAATACCGTTAAGACTTTTAAGAATCAAGACACTCAGGAGGGAGCTAATACATGAGCAGACGAATCAGCAACATGCAGTTATTTAGTTAAGATTGTATATCTAATATATATATATTTATTTATATATGCCTAATTTATGATATATAAAGAGTGGACCAAAAGTCTGAATCTGTACACAAATATTCACTTAAATATAATATGTTATAACAAATGCTGATGTTGATGGCTGTGGCCAGATCGTGACACGCTAAAAAAAAAAGTATGAACTTTTCATCTAAAGAAAATGCTGATATGCATAGCACACGCCGGTGTTTGCTGAGCTGTCAAATTGTGACTGTTACCCTCCTGCTGGATCTTTCCAAGCCACACTGTTCACTGTTAGTATGCGTGTGTGTGTAAGTACTTACACATTGCTGTTTATGCAGAGGTCATGATCTAACAGCTTACGGGCTATAAAGTCTATTACACATGCGCCACAAGAATCATCCCGGCAGACACGCCTATATATGGTAATTAGCCCTGTACTCGTGGGGGGTGCACAGAGGGATGTGAATAATGGTTTTAGTACAGCTACTACACAGAAACATATAGAAAAGAAAATTAAAACAAGACTTTTACATTTTGAATCATTTCATTCATTCATTCTTCCAAGTCTGTCGGGTGGGTAATGTCTGTTATCCTAAGATAGCGAACCAATCAGATCACGCCATATATATGTATTTTATGTGTATACACCCATCAGCAGTAACAATATGTTTAAACATACCCTATTGTTGAGGTATTGATCTGAAAATCTGTATGACTGTAGTTCATTTCAAATTCTCCAAAGCTCTATTTCAAGCTGCCGATTCGTGAAGCGCCTAAAGATAAAGTACTTTCTGCCACTTTGCGATCATTTTGCTGATGGAGTGAGTCACGTTGGTGTCACTGTTATTGAGCTGCCATCAAAGTCAATGTAGCGAGCACAGTTTGTTCTCCGAAGCAGCAAAATTCCAGCCAATTATACTTTTCGCTTCAGCTCGCTGACAGTCATTGATCTGCCTGTGATTACGTTCGCAGACGTCATGTGTAGAATTTGCTGGGTCAGAAGCATCCACTTGTAATCAAGTCTATGGGATGATGTAGTGAGCTATTTTTATGATCTCTCCCCCTTCTTTCTTAGTGGTGTACTTTTGCCAAATTCAATCTCAGACCATTTGGATTTTTATCGTCCTTCAGATGTGCACTCATTTTTTTTTTCTTATCACCTCCCATTTTTTGTTTCATTCACCACCATTCATAATATATGCTTTTCTCCTTCTTTCATCAGTTTTTCCATACTAACATTATTCCTAGTATGATAATGCAGTTAGTATCATAAATTTATGCATACATGCCTCAACACTCATTCATTTGCTGAACCTCTTAATCCTATTATTAGGGTTGCAGGGAGGCTGAGTCTATTTCAACCAACACTGGGTGAAGGGATTTTCCACACTACAGTGACCACATGTGCTCCACCTGGACATTTTTCAGACTTTATTTATTGATTGCTGTCAGAGTGTAAAAACCATTTCTACCAACATAACAGCTTCTTGCACACTGTTAAAAAAAATTACCAATCCTAGCTTTAAGTAGGTCTTGCGATAAAATAAAAATAAGTAAAGCATAATGGGAAGATTGGCAGAAAAGGAAAGGTATCAAGAGGTTTTGATTGCGCGTGAAAGATGTGTCTTGCCTCAGAGTTAGCGTCAACCAATAGGAAAGTAATTATAAGCAGACCTGTTAATAATTTAAAATGTGACTCATGGAATTTGCATTGTGGGAATCTGAACTTAGCACAGCTCAACTTACATGTTATGAAATGCTGATGGAGGCACATACAAATAAAATAATTACAACCAAACAGACAGTTGGGGGGGGTTGGACCCCCAACACTAGACAAATATTAACTAATGTAGAACAAGAGAAATTTTAGAAACCGCGATCATTCCACCAACATAATCACAACATTATTTGTCCAATTAAGGGAACTAATGAGGAGGAAAGACAAAACAGGTGTGCACAAAGCGAAAGGAAGTGGCATAGATGAAGTGAGTGTGGATGACCTCTTGTGGTTTGGGGAGGAACAGTCAGTCGCAGAGAGAACGACAAAATGTTCGTCTTTTTAAAGAAAAGGAAAAAACATGGTTCTGGATTACAACGACTGACACATATTATAGTTTTTATGGGTTTTGTTTAATGAATTTTTTTTTTGGAGAATTGATAAATGTATTTATTGACTTATTTTCAATTTATGGTGAACCTGTGATACATTTTGTTTGCAGTACTAAACTTACAATGCTGATCATTCTTTATATATGTAGTATATTTATTTAGAATTAATGCACATTATTTGGGATTGTTGACGATTCATAAATAAAGAAGGAATCTTTTCAGTCGTAATTTATCTTTATTAAATTTTTTTTGTTTGTTTTTTGTTTTTTGTTTTTTTGTTTCTGCAAATATTCTGAGAATTAATTTGAATCGAATTATGAAGTCACTGTCCGGAATCAAATTGAATTATCATTTCGCAATGTTGTGATTTTATCAATTTAGGCAAATTTAAGTAATCCGTTAATTTTTTTAGGTAATCCCACAACATGATTTTTCTTCAGAAAATCTGTCGCAAAACTTGGCTAACCACAACAATTCACGATCCTGAAGAAATGGAATTATGTCCAGAGTGCTTTGTTACTTCCTTACTGCCTACACATTAACATTACATGACTAGCTACCCGACCATAAGCACTTTAGAAAATAAATGGATGAATAAACTTGCTTCATATTTCCAGAAATGAACTGAAACAAAATTGTGTGACTTGTTACAATTTCAGTGTAATTACAAAATGCTGGAAACAGCTAGGCTAGTTTGGTTATTTAGCTAGTTCACGTTCAGACCAGCCAATTCTGTGTTAGCTAAATACATTTTTATTTCTAAGACACTCTCTTCCTTGAAAGATTTTAGTTAATCACATTAAGCAAGTAAAGAAGCACTCAAAAACTAAAGTTTGTTGTGGAAAATTCTACTACTAGACACCTCAGTGCAGAAGTGAACAGTTAATGTAATTATTAGCGCTTTCGCTAATCTTGTCCTTGGGCTTCTTTTGCTCATTCTGTCGCATTTTCTCTTTGTTTTATTTTTGGCTAGTGCAGTAGTCAGCATAGCCTAGATTCTGCTGCTGTATCGGAGCCTTGGGAAAGTGTCTGTCAATCAGCCTGTAACTTTGATTAAGATGCTATCTAAACAACCAAATAGCAAGGTGAAGAAGAGTACAACTGATAATCCAATCCCACCATGAGCGAACGCACAGCTCAGAAATTTGGATATATTTTTAGAAATAACTTTCAAAGCTGTTATTCTACAACACTGAAATCTACCTGGTGCCTAGCATGGCACTGAAACGGAGCCACGATTGCAGCTGATTAGCTCAGAATCGTGTCCTTCATTTAAATATGATACTTTTCTGGGGTTACACGTTTTAATTTTACTGTCATATGAGGGAATGTACCCGCATAAACACACTCTCACATTCTTTCTTGGCATTTAGCTCTGCAGTAAAGCTTTTAGCTTTGACATGCTGCTGAGCATTTACTTAGGAACGCTGGTACAGCGGCTCACGCCAGAGCCAGCGAGTGCTAAATATAGCCTGGTAAGTGACAAGAAGTGAAAGACGCATGCATTAAAAACGGCCAAAGGGAATGAATCACCAGAAACCAGCAGTGCTAAGATCAGCCACTGAGCCTGGGATCCCATTAGAGCCGGCACAACACATTAGGCAGAAATGTTGTTTGGTTGTTTACAAGTTTGCTGCTACATTTATTTAGTGAGTACATGCTATTATTCATGGAATACGAACACAACGCTGGTAAAGGAGCAGGGTGATGCTACACGTACAACAATGTTAAACTCAGTTCAATGAGTAAGAGGCGGTTATCGGAACATACGCACACACGCAATCAAATATTAGTATAGTATGTTTGTATTATGCAGTAATGTTGTGTACATCCTTACTTAATATCCGTACATGTGCATACTGGTCTGTGAAAACTAAATAGATGCAGCTATGCTGAATTCTGTGAAGAAGAAAATGAATATTGTGTAAGGAGGCATGTTACAGTGGCACCGTGTTCTCAGTTTGTCCAAGTAGCCTCAGTGCAGCTAGTTGCTTTTTCTTAATATCTTGCACTGCAGATGACTAATTTATCCTAATGAAAAAGTAGTTTGGTAGTAGGTTAGATATAGGAAATCTATAAAAAAAAGCCTGTTGTGTGATGAATTGTAACATCAAAATAGTTTCCAAACGCTGAAAGCAACCAGCTGGCTAGTTTAGTTACTTAGCTAGTTAATATTAAGGCTGGTGGCATGGTGGTGTAGTGGTTAGCACGTTCGCCTTACAGAAAGAAGGTCGTGGGTTTGTGTCCTGGGCTCAGTGAGGGTGTTTCTGTGTGGAGTTTGCGTGTTCTTTCTGTGCTTGTGTTGGTTTCCTCTGGGTACTCCGGTTTCCTCCCAAAGTTCAAAGACATGCATATTTGGACTCATAACTTGGTGAGAGTGTAAATGATTGTGTGTGTTGGTCCTTAGCGAACTGTCCATGGTGTACCCTGCCTTTGCCCAGAGTCGACTGAGAGGCTTTTCCAGCCTCCCTGCGACCCCAGTAGAATTACGCGGTTTGGCAATTTAATGAATAAATGAGTGTTAAGGCTCGCTAGTTTACTAAAAGTCAAATACGGTTTTGTTACTTTGTGTGTGTATGTGTGTGTAAGTGTGTTTAGCACAGTACTGCCCCAGCATGTGTACGCGCATGACATTTGATGGTGATAAATGATTCAGTAACGTAATATCAGTGAGTATTAAGAAGAGATTCAGGCTGCTTTAGGAACACAGCCGAAGAAATGATACCTCTCTCTTTGCGTAACTCAAGTGAAAGTAAAAGGCTGGCAAATGTTGAGTCAGTTGCAAATAAGCAGCTGTTTTTAGGCTCTGCATCGTAGAAATCACCTCATTCTCCATCTGTATGTTCTCGTGTCTGTTTTCCAGAGCGTTTCTGGTTTAAAAGGGGTGATCCATCAAAAGCATTGACCTTCCAAGGATAGACTGATGCACATTTGGCTTTCATGAAGACATATTTCTAAGTTATAAAGCACAAAGTTATAAAAAGCCTTGATCCAGGGGAATGTTTGGTGGTCAGTTTAAGCGGGAAAAAAACACTAAGTTTGATTCGGATTGTTAATCTCTCTCGCTAATGGTGGATGTGTAACTTTCCCATGGCCCTCGCAAAAGTTAACTTTCGTGACTGAACTGCTCATGCGCGGCTGGTGACCGAATAACTTTAAGACCAAATTAAATGTGATCAACTGTAGGTCTAGGTAATGAATCATAATTTTTAAGCTTGGTTTTAACCTGGTTGATGCAACGTTTTACTATCAAACTGGTTGCATCGCTCTACAACCATAAGCCAGCTAGAAGACATGTGAAGTCCAGGAACAGTTTTCTCCAGGAAGTTAAAATAAGTGGACATGCCTCAGAACTGGAATACGAAGGTCAAAATCCTTGATGCAGAAATGAGAATTGGTCCTGGAGAATTTTGTTGTCTGCGAGTGCGGTCAAGAAGACACAGACTGGACCATTTCTTACATCGCTCCATGCTGGAGAAGTCCTGCTCCCAACAGGGCCTGGCTGTGCTCAACGAAACTGCTCAGATGTATGTCCAGAAGTGGAAGGGCTGCATTTAGATTGATGTGTGGACATGATAAGTAAGTAGGTATTTAAAAACCATTGTGAAGGGCTAGGATAATGAACCAGACTAAATTTTTTAAAAAATGAGGTTTTAGCCTGGGGAGGTAGTTTAGCCTCCAATATAATAAATATTGGAGCAGGTAAGGGTACAAAAATTAGTAAATGATAAATCAGAAGTAAAATGAAAAGGAAAATATCAATAATCGCAATACGGGATGGCAAACAGGAATGAACAATATTTCAGAACTTTTGCAACCCGAGAGTTGGCAAGACTTTGCACCTACTATTGAAAACTAAATAATTGAACTGGGGTCACAGATCGGAGGTTTTTTGTTGCTTCGGTGTAATTGTAACTATCCATTTTTGAGTGTTTGAAAAAAAGAACTTCCTGTGTAGTATATTGATATAAAGATAGCACTTTGGACTTTTCCTTCTTGTATACAGAACACATAGCTTGCTATTTATTCCCTTGCTGGAAAAGGGTTTACTGCATTGTTTACCTTAGCTGATGCTCACACTCAAGAGAATTGCAGTATTGGCTGCTTGGAGAACACAATGACAGAAAAGTTATGACAGGGTCTGTATATCTGCCCTGATTTGTCTCACTATGATTCATTCCTGAGCCTTGGGAGGAAGCACTTTTATGCAAATGCTTGTACTCGATATTCTTTAAATAATGGCACTCTCAGTGCTGTCTCTGCACCCACACCAGTCTGTATAGTATCATGTAAAATCTTGGAAATAGGGAAGGAAATGTTGTACAGGAATACACAACATTGCTTGTTGTTAATGTTTCTACATAACAATATTAAATGAAACACGTCAGTATCTGGTGCAGTGTTCCTTTAAACAGTATCGGGTACAGTGTGTGTAGCTTTATAAGGAAATGAGCTGTAAATTTATCTGAACATCGTGCACAGCCAGACATGGTTCTTTCAGGGGTTTTGATTGTCGCATTTGCTTCTTATTTTTGCGGCAGAACTTTGCAACCTTCATTATGTCTTTGTCTGAAAGTGGCATTTTTCATCAAGTACTGAATTTCCGCTGAAAAACCTCATTTCTGAAAATCTAAAATGTTGCCTTTGTACTGATTTAATAATGCAGAAGTCATAAAATAAAAACCTATAACAAAGTTTATATGAAAAAAAATCAAGACTCTTGCAGAATACTGTAAATTAATATATTATTTTATCATGCGTTTTTAAGAAAAGATTTAAAACTGTGTTTAATATAAAATTCATTCATTATGAGTAAAATATTGGCAGAGTGTTACTCCTAGTTAAACCTTTCAGGTAACTTGCTTCACATTTCTGTAATGTTTTTCCTGTTAAAGACAACCAGAATCATCACTTTTTACCTAGTTAGCTTATGTTACTGGTCAGATTTTTTGAAATGTGAATTGTTTGCAGGACAAGTAAACAGAAAGTAAACAGAAAACTCTGAGAGCACAAATGCCAAACCCAGCAATCTCCGATATGAACCCTAATGTCAAAAATCATCCTAATTCACAATATTAAAAAATTACAGCTGTAATATTCATTCATTCATTCATTCATCTTCTGCACCGCTTATTCCTACTTAGGGTTGCGGGGAGGCTGGCGCCCATCTCAGCCGACTCTGGGCGAGGGCGGGGTACACCC
>JAOUQZ010044089.1:0-12027 GCA_028564935.1 Neosilurus hyrtlii | reverse complement strand
TATATATATCCATTCAAGTTCAGGATTATCAGGGACAGCTTCATCCTGTGTGGGGGCCAGAGAGCCACAGAGGAGAAACCGTGGTGTTGATGATATCTCCATCCATTGGTTCGGCTGGGGTCCTTCAAATAAACTCTCTCACACACAAGGACTTATGATGTATGATGGTTACTGGACTTTTTATCACCTTACTTCTGGACTGCTGCAACAAAGGTTTTTTTAATGATGTATAGCAAACCTACCTTTACCACACACTGTTTTTTATATATGTGTATTTTTTAATTGGTTACTGTTTTGACTGTAATTTAAACTTGTTATTAAAATTAGGCTGCACTGAAGAGTGAGCTACCTGTTTTTAATTTTTAAACTTGTAACAGTTAAGTTCACCTCTACCCTGAACCACAGCTATCAAAGTTATTCTGGCATCAGTAATTAAAATACACACACTATAAGTTTGTTAATAGTTTTTTGGTGTATGTCTCATATGGATTTTAACAATAGCAGCATGGTACATTATCAATGCAAGAAAGCATTGATGGAGTTTTTACTTGAATTTGAAAATATCATTCGCTTTATACCACAGCAGAATTTTTTTTAAATAAAGGGTGTACTCATATGTGAGCGATATAGCACCAAAAGTGTGCAACTTTGTTCTGGTTTCAGCACGCCAGCAAAATGCATGGTCTCATTGAAAGACAAATATGCATTGATTTTAAGCCCCATAAATGTATCAAAGTTGAATATAAAGTTGGGTATTGTGGACATTTTGGTACCAACTGTACCAAATGTACCACATGTCTGTATCTCTTATGGTTTTTGAGATACACCATTCTTGTACAGACTCAGGAAAGCAAAAAATGTGTATCATTCATTGTTAAGTAAATTTTGTGATATGAAATTATTTTTATTTTGTTTTCATTATGGATATAACATAAAATTCTTAAACCAAGATGGCTGCCATTAACTTGAAGTAATCATATCTTAACAACTATAAAACATGAATTTTTGGTGTGCATATATGCTTTTGGTCCATGAATCCAATGGGGCCATTGCAGTTCAAGAGTCTGGGCTACAGCAGATGTGGGTTGCATTTGGGCAAAATCAGAGCCTGCACTGTATCAGTGTACACAGGTATACTAATCTTTCATGCCTTTATAGGGTGTGACACTGTGTCAGCCTTCCACAACAAAGGCAAGAAAACTGCTTGGCAGACATGGGACATATATCCAGAGGCCTCAGCTGTATTTTCCAAACTGTGGAGGATTGTGACCTAGAGATTCTGGAGAGGTTTGTCATCCTAATGTATGACATATCCAGCACTGCTGCTACTGTGGATGAGGCCAGCCTTGACATGTTCACCAGAAAGCAGAGGCCTTATGAGTCTCCCAAGTCTGTAAAAGTACCTATATGCTGTATCTCGAGAATTGGAATAGAGACAGACATGCACATGGTACCAAAATATTCATAATGGCACTGCATTGGGACCGGTATGTTACTGCTAAAATCCTATTAATTTTTTTTATCCTCATTTACTATAATCATTATGTTGTAGTAATTCTGCTAGGGGTGATTCTAACTGTAAGGTAGAATATTACATAGCTTATGTATTGCTAGTCTTCAATAGATCTTTTCTCTGTAACGTGCTGCCATCTAGTGTTCAGGTGATTTAAACCTGTCAAGTGGCTAGATGTAAGCTGGCTTTTGATTGTCTTAACAAAGGGGAAAGGAAGGTCTGCAATAATCTACATCTATCAGCAGTTTCACCACTATTTTGGATTCGTTGCAGTTCACACTGGCACCGTTTGGGAACAAACAAACCGAGTGAACCATAACAAGTGGACGTGCTGATTCGGTAGTGGCCACTAACTGCCATTAACATGAAAACATAAAAAAAAGTTCAAATGCGAACACAAGTATAAGTTGAATACTAATGTTTAGAGCACATCTTGAAAATCATATAACATTTTAGCATCATGTACCTTATGATTAAAAAGCTCTACCTCTCACCCTGTGTATGCCATGCACCTTTGAGATAATATGCACCCTTCTGTGTATATGTGTAGATATGTGTGATAGATGTATATTAGTTTGCATATATAAGATATATGTATATGTGTCTATATGAGTACATATAGGTATGTGCATATATGTGTATGTAGGTATATGCAGATCTAATATCTTAGTGTAGTGTAGTTGCCAAATATAATTCCTGCTAAAGAGAGAGCTGTTAAACTGATTTTCATCGTTCATGCAACTGTTGACAATAAAGATCTCTTTAGCTTTAAGAGCACTGACATTTCAATGTGTTCACTAAAATTTTGAAATTTGACTCTGATCACTTTAAAAACAGTTGTTCCATATCTCAAGTAATTTTTCCATGTTAAACGCAGTTATTTGCAACTGTGAATCAGCACATCCACTCATCACGGTTCCCTCGATTTGTTTGTTCTCAAACGGTCCCACTGTGCACTGCGGCAAATCCAAAATGGCGGTAACCATGACCATTGGCATGATAATACCTCTGAGAGAACCAGTGGTGTTAGTAGGCAAAAAAGTAAAGGTTGTAGTTTAATTTTAAGTATATAAGGATAGGTTTTTTTTTAATATGGGTGTTTTTTGATGTTTTGATATATCTAAAGCAGCATTTTATGTATAATGTTAATGTGTAGTTTACTTGTCTTTCGTATCTCCTAGTTTGTGTGAGTTTGCATAACTTTATTGGCAAGCATGCGGGTTCATTAACAGATTAAGATAATTGACAAATACCTCTGTATAAGACAATAATATTTTCATTATTAATATAATTATATAACATCGTTTACTTTGTATGCTGTTTTCTTAGACCATGTTCTATCTGTTTACCTTGAGAGTGTGCATAATGGGTAATATGGTATTTTGATGAGCGGGTACTCCCTAAACAACCTCAGGATAAGTTACTACGACTAAGTGGAAAATTAAGGGCTGCAGTGTCGACTAATTCCTAAGATATATGACTCTTCACTTCATCTAATCATGTATTGTTATAACAACAAGATGATGGTCTGTCTTTTTGGGTTATCAAAGGCCAGGTGGAAAGAGGAAGGGTAGAGATCTCTCCAAACTTGACCTGTTTGCTCTGGTTTATATTTTGTAATAAAACTCTTGCTTTAATAGCAGTGTCTGAGGGTAATTGTATAAAATTTGCATGACAGTTTACACTGACAAGAGTAAAAAGAACACGATGACTATATTTCCGAATTTACGTGCCGAACTCATACTTATTTGTTTGTTTTTTGAGTTTTAACGGCAGTGGTGGGCTGTACTTACCACTTTTTGGTCTGACTAATCCATGGTTTACATGCATTTTTAGAAAAAATATGCTGCTTTGTGTGTTAGCATTCATAGTTAATGGCTTAATTGCTATACAGGAGTATTAGAGCCAGCAGTAGCCCCTCTGTGACATCATAATTGTGACAAATGGACAAAGAGACAGAGAGACATGGAGTCTGGTGAGTAATCAGCCACTTAAAAACATTTTAAAGAAAAAATTGTGTAATTTTTTTTTTTTTATCTAACACAAATACCTTCATAGTGAAAAAAATAAAATAGGGTACTCTAACCTGTCGCAAATTAATTTTAAACTTTTATTGGCATGTTTAAAAGACAATAAGCAATGAATTCTAGTATGAAGGTCAAATTTGGTATTCATTTCACTCATAAATACTAGAATATTTTTCAATTATGGATTTCTGGGCTCATTTTATACTTTTATGGCATTGCAAAAATGCCAATTCATTGATTTTTGCAATTATGTTACACAATTTTAGGGAGCTACATCAGGAAGTAAGGGATAATCTTGACTGTCTTCAAAAAATTTTTGAAGTGGCTGACAACTCGCCCACATGATCAAATCACACTGATTTTAATGTGTGGTTCGATTTTTAAAAGACAATAATTCAAAAATTCCTCGTGATGACCATAATATTTTTCACACAGTAAGTCAGTACCCTAAAAAAGTGAAATCTACAATATGAAGATTATCCCTTGAATCATCTCTACAGAATAAATTTGAATTGTGGCAATTTTTTGTGAAAATTGATAAATTGCATTTCTTTGATGCTACAGAAAGAAAAATGAACTCCTAAGATCATTTTGGAAAGTTGTTTCTGTATCTTGGGTGCCCAAACATTCTAAACACCAAATTTGAGCTTTATATATGTATTTATAGATTTATAGATATAGATAAATATAGATTTATAGAGGTGTTGCCTTTTAAAAGTTGAAATAAGCTCAAAATTAGCTTGTGAGTGCAAAAATAAGATTTTGGGTACCCTTCTTTAAAAATTCTATTTAAAAATCTACTTGGTATTAAGCAGAAATATTTTGCATGTGTTCATCATACATATGTAGGTACTTCCAAAAAAGAATTCATGAAAATTCGAGTAGGTGACCTGGGAAGCACCCGGTGATTTCACATGGAATAACCCAAGAGCATCTTGGTCTATCCCATTACACTGGACAATTAGAAGTAGTGCATTAACTGCTGCAGGTGGGATGTTTAAGGGTGAAGTGCCCCTATCTGTGACTTAATCATAGGTCAGTCAGTAGGTGATTTCACAGAGTATGTAGAGGGGGTTGCGAAAGAGACAGTGTTTGGGGGTCAAAGACAGAAAAAACACTTATTAAAGAGAAGAATCCAGAAACATAAAAATTCCACTACACCTGCTGGCCAGCTGGACGGTGGTGTTTGTTGTAAAGCTGGTCTTCGACCAATCTGGTATGAACATACTGTTTTGAATCTTCTTGTTTAATTTGACACTGGTTTCAATGCATACTATTTGTATTATATATGTATAAGAATGCCCCCAGTGCAGCTAACTGGGTTATCAAAGGCCGGCCATGTCTCTCACTATCTATGGTGAGAGCCATGTAAAGGAACCTTTGCTGATTTTCGTCAAGAGTAGGCTGCATAGCCGTCAGTGTGTTTCTGCCCCTGCGATGGCTTGGCGAGCTGTCTATGGTGTACTCTGCCTTCATCCAAAGTCGGCTGAGATGGGCGCCAGCCTCCCCGCAACCCTGATTAGGATTAAGCTGTTCAGAAAATGAATGATGAACAATATATAAGAATGGCAAAATCAAAAATGTTTTTTTTCTGAAAATATATAGGGATACAGTGAAGGACAACAGACAAATGTAAACTGAAAAAACATTAAATTGTCACCATATTAAAAGGCATCTAAAATATAATTTTATATACCCTGCATTCTTTTCTTTATCCTTTTATGCAGTATACATGTTTATTAAGAGCCTTATACAGACAAAAAAACCTCAAAGCACTGTGCAGCAAAATAAACTCAAATAAAAGCACACATTAAAATTAATAACACATTTAAATTAATACAAGAAATAAAAACAATAATGAATGAACAATAAGACAAGTATGTAAATGTAGGATAAAAAAGGTAACTTTAAAAGCATGGGTAAATAAATAAGTTTAATGGACTTTTATTGGATCTACTTCTGAGCAGGTATGAGGTTATCAATGGCCTTCCCTCTCTCCAGTTTCTTTTCCATCTTCACCAGTTGCCTGACTCCATCTATCACCATCTGAACAAGCTCAACCTCAGAGAAGCCCAGCCGGTCAGCATTAGAGATATCAAACACACCATCTACTGCAGCAGTGTCCACACCACCTGACACATTGAATACAGCCATTAGTATGTTCACCAGAACCATCAGCTTTTTTCAGTACTGACTGCCTATTGAGGGCAGCACTGTGTGTTTGATACAAACAGGTAGTGAGGTATGGGGTCAGTTTTATAATACAATATACGTACATAGATTTAGCCCAGGGATAGAGGTCTCTGTTAATAGGATCCTGATCTCGCACCAAAAAAAATAATCAAGCTTGATGGGTTACCAGATTCTCTTAGGTATGTGGCTCTGTGCATGTTTACCTGTTCCACGCTTCTGCAGGCGTAACCTCTTCAGCACCTCATTAAACATGTTGTGCCTGCTCAGATAGGGGAGTCTGACATGCACACCTGCGCGTAACCCTGTACCCAGGTTTGATGGGCAGGTCAGGATGTAGCCCAGGTGCTCATTCCACATGAACTCATGTCCCTTGCTCTTGAACAACTCCTCGATCTAAAAGGGTACAAGTGAGTAAGTAGTAGTTATTTACAGTACAGTTAGGTAGACTCCAAATTACTACTCAGCTACTTTAAATGTATGAAATTATCAGATTCCTGAATATTAATGAACAGGTTACCTTGGTGAGGCCTATGCAGAAACGAGTAAACACTTGCTTCATGTTGCCACCTTTTTGCATGGAGATTACGCGCAAGTGATCCTCCTCATTCACCCACACAAGGAATGTCTTGTTGTCATTGTGCCTGATGAACATTAAAGCCATGATTATTAGCAAATGGAACTGCTTGGTCCAAAGTTTTACCAGTTCTTCAATTTGTATAATGTGAATTTAACCAGTTCTGAGAAATGAGAATGATTTTTAGCATGATACTTTATACAAAATATGCAAGGTGGTGGCGGCTCAGAGTTCTTTGCTTTTTTTTCATTTCTTTTTGTGTTTTTGTTTGTGTTTTCACTTGTTATTCAAAGCGTCAAAACTATACTTCAGTATGGAAGGTCTGAACTGTTGGAGCTGGGGAAAAAAGTTCCGAAACTTTATGCACCTCCAAAAATGGATTTTATACCACCGGAGCTACAGCGGACCACAGGGGCTTTCACCATCCCACCTCTGTGGGCCAGGAGACGGAGGAGGCACCGTAAACAAAAGCAGGTAAGGAGTGAGCTGCATGCTAGGCTACATGCTGACCAACAGACCGGCGCTGCCAAGTCTTCTCCTTGCGAACACTAGGTCTCTCTCCAACAAAATGGATGAGATCTGCCTGAGATCTGCCTAAGGTTTGCCTCGTGGACAAGATGGACAGCTGCGTGGCAATCGTCTCTGAGACCTGGCTATATAACATCATCCCTGACACTGTGGTGGAGCTAGTGGGGCGCTCTCCATTCTGTGCCAACAGGCCTGCAGCTTCCAGCAAGAAAAGGCAGAGGTTTGATGCTCTACATTCCTAACTCGTGAGGTAATGCTAACAACATTATCGGAACATTCCGTTCCCCTGATCTGGAATATCTGGTAGTGAGGTGCAGACCGTTCAAATTAGTTAGAGAACTCAGCTCTGTAATAATCATAGTGGCTTACTTACCACCGAAAGCTAATGCTAAGTTATCTCATATCTCAAGTGGTAAACAAATACCACTACCCTCAGAAGTGTTTAATGGTGGTCACAGAAGTGCCTTTTAATTTAGTTGATACATAGATTTTAGGATCTATATTAAAGGTGGTCACACACATGGTCACACACTTCAGTACATAAATACAGAATATAATACTATATGTGTGTGCTGACATCTTTACAGGATGCAAAGCAGAATTGTGCAAGTTTTGGCAATAATACCTTCACACATAATAGTGGCACCCCGGGATAAAATGTTGTATTGTGTGTTCTCTGACACTTACCATATTCCCCTGGCATCTGGCCAATCACGGGCCATCCCAGAGGCCAACAGCAGGGGAGACACAGGCTTATCAAACAGGAAGTGGTCATTGATTAGCTGCTGCTGTTCTTTTTCAGTCATATTTTTCAGAGCATAGTATTTCCCTTTCAGATCTCCAGTCAGGGCACATAAAGCTACAAAACAGATGGAGAGAATAAATTCAGCTCACAACCAAATTTAAACATTTCCCATTTGTTTCTATTACAACCACAGTCCAAAAAAAAAGTTGGGATTGGAGAACTTCTGCCCATCCTCACTTCTGAAAGACTCTGTGAGATGCTTTTTAGTTTTGGTATTAATGTATACCCAATCATATCTTTTATTTATTTTTATATACTATAATCCACAGGGAAAATTTGGCATTGCATTTTAACCCATCCAAAGTGAGCACACACGCGCGCACACACGTAGTCAGTAAGAGCACACACAGAAACAGTGGGTAGCCACATTGCGGTGCACGGAGAGCAGTTGGGGGTTAGGTGCTTTGCTCAAGGGCACTTCAGCAGTGAAGGTGTAGGAAGGGGTGGAGGGAGGTCCTCCCGAAGCCACCACACATTTTTACTGCTGGTCAATGAATTATTGCTTCCAAACTCGCTTCTATGCTTCTCTAACTGTTAGGCCATGGCTGCCCCAAAATATCTCAACATTTAATATACTTCCTATATTTGACTGTATATAATAGATTTATGAGATTAGCAAATGATTACATTTTGTTTTTTAATGTACATTTTGCACAGCATCCAAACATTTTTTTGAAGTAGGGTTGTACAAAATTAATGCATCATTCTCTCATATAGTAACAAATGAAAACAAAATGTTGATTTAGTACAACCCCACTTCAAAAAAAAAATTCTTGTACATTTTTGCCAGATTAAAAAACAAAATGTAATGCTTTGCTAATCTCATAAACCCATATTTTGTTTTTTTTAATCTACATTCTGCACAGCATCCCAACTTTTTTTTTTTTTAACTGGGGTTGTACAAAATTATTGCATTATTCTCTCATACAGTAATAAATGAAAACAAAACTTAAATTTCACGTATTCACTGTGGAAAGGGTTTTTAAATGAAACAACAAAAAACAACTTGGATTAGTTTTGCTAGTTACCATTTAATTGTTACTAAGTTGCTATAGCCTATAGCAATAGAATTCCTTATTAGTCCTCTGATCACAGTTGTAGTGCATATAAACCTGAAAACATGCAAATGATGCTAATAATTTATACAGAATTACTTTATGGCCAAAACTAGTAAAACTAACAACAACTCAAAAAGTCATTCATTCATTCAATGGCTTAATCCTAGATCCTAAAACTAGGATCAATGATGGGGATCTCAGCCAACTCTGACAGGGTACAACCTGAATAACTTGCCAGTCCATCGTACGGCCTCAACAAGTCATGGTTATTTAAAAGTTCATTCATTCATTCATTCTCTAAGCTGCTTAATCATAATCAGGGGTTGCAGGAAGGCTGGCGCCCATCTCTACCAACTCTGGGGGAGGGCGGGGTACACCCTGAACAGCTATATTTTTTAAATAAATAAATAAATAAACATTAGATAGAGCTATGCTTCAGGGTAGAACTGTACCTTCCACAGAGAGTTTTTCAACAGCTCTCCTCTCTCCACGACTGCAGTGTGGTGGCAGGCAAAAGCCACGGATGCTCCTGCCTGTTCGCACACGAGAACTCAGCACGTAGTTAGGATCAAGATCTTCTCCACTCTATAAAAGAAAAGAATAAAAAAAATTGTAACTTTATTAAAGCCAGAAGCGACTATTTAAGTCTATAATCAAAAGCATTTCACACATTGTAGTTGCTGGTGAGTCATGATTGTACCTTGAGGTTGTCTGGGTTGAGATCAGTTTTGTGTTTATCAGTGGGTTTGTATCCACCATGTCTTTCCTCAATGATGGGGTCCATCAGCTCCTTAAACACCTCGTATGTCTCCTCATCTCCCGCTACACACCCAACAGTCATAATGAAGGGATGGCCTAGGGTGGAGACATGGAAAATAGCTCTACATCCAAATAGAGATTTCACTCTGCTACAAACTACAGTACACAAGGCAGGATTATACTAATATGCAATAAACCCTGTTTTTTTTTTTGCTAATCTAATTTACAAACTATTATGCCAAAACAGTCCACAGTGAAGTCATCTTTTTACCAGGATTATCCACACCAGTCTGAATGACTTTATCAATGGTGAAGCCATTGGGTGTGGAACGCCCACGAAGTTTCTTATATATTTCAGGTGTCAGAAGATTGGCCATAAGGTTGTTGTGTTGACTGAGTTCTGGGTATTCATCCCCAGCAGGGAGTTTCTTGATGGAAATCCTCATCTTTGGATTACTACACAAATAAAATACAAGACAAAAGAATCCAGTCAACAGAGAAACAATGTTTTACTGCCACACTGTGACATCAGAGTGTGTAGGTCGGGTGAAACACTGGTAGGACATCATGACATAGAAACAAAGAAAATAGAACCAGAGAGACACAGTCCATCCCTGGTAGAGCACCGAACTGGTCTATCCCATTACATGTGAAATCCCACAATAACTAACATAAGTGTGATAAATGCCTCTGTGCACAGCAAAAATGCACAAGAAATCTGTCTCTCTGTTTCCCTCTTGCTCTTTGTCTTTTGATGCTACATAAATAATAAGTCAATTCATCACCAATGCAACAAAAACAGCTTACTTAACTAATCTGAAATGAATGATTGCAATATGTAGTAAATTGAGAAATTTACTCAATAAGTTTTATATATATATATATATATAAATATACACACATATATATATATATATATATATATATATATATATAGTACTGTTACTGAGGTTTAGACATATACTTACATGTTGCCCATTTTATTAACCTTGTATTCCTAATGACACATTATCGCTTTGTTTATATAAGCTCCCCCTCTGACATCATAGATGTCACAGAGCCTTAGGCTGTCTCTTTGTCATAGTTTGTGTATAAGCGCCTCTCAGTGACATCATCACCATATACAGTCCGCAAATCACCATTAAAAAACAAAAACAAATAGTCATCACATATAATGATGCAATAGCACTCCTCAGGGACCCGTGGTAGAATAGGTCATCATAAAAGCCTTATTTACATATAGCGTGACGTGAACAATCTCTCCAGTTCCCTTTGCGAGCACACATACACACACACACAAAAACAAAGCAGCATTTTTTGTCCTAAAAATACATGTAAAGCATGAATTAGTATATTAGCCAAAGCAGAGAGCTACAGACCAAAGAGTGGCTATTATGCGCTAATACAGTCTGCAATCATCGTTATACAACAAAAAGAAACAAACAAACAAGTGTGACGTGAACCTGGAGTTTCACTGTTTAGTCCAGGAGTTGAAATTCTATCACAGCAACTCAGAAGTCCCTGGGTCAGTTTTTAAAATCTGCCTTTAAAGTCTATCTGTCTTCATTTGTTGCCCTTTTCAAAAAGTGCTAGATATAAATAAAGTGTGACAATGCGGCAAGCTTTGCTTGTATTTTCTCAGTCCTGTCACTTCTATTCAATACACTTTTATTGCTGTGTGTGACAAGTATTATGGGATGTCTATAGTCAGTACACTTGTTCTTGTCTCAGTGTTCAAGAACAGGATCTGATTTGTTGGCCAATGTATGTAAAAAATCCCTATATATTTGGCAATATGACTGTTTTGACTTTTGTTTTTCACCTGTTGTTCCAGTTGGACTGTTGATTCAACCGAACACAGATTTGGTTGTGTGACCCCTTAAATCCAGTTTCATTTGGCCACTTTTTACAACAGGTCAGCATTCCATGTTTTTTTGCCGTCCATGTGTTTTAAAATCGTTAACTCAGATAGCATGAGCTCTCTCATCTTCAGTCCAAAAATGACCTACTGATTGCCCTGCACACTGTGATGCTAAACACTTTGTGATGCTACTACACTGGGACATCCCACCTGCAGTCCTTTAGCTCCTACCTTTAGTTGTGGGATGTCCCATGTAATGTCACCAACTCTTTGTTGTGACATAATCACCTACTGATTAACCTACACTTCACACTCAGTGATGTTACATACTGCGAGGCTACGCATACAGTGACGCTACACACTGGACAGTGACACTGAAATAATACTGTCAAAATGATAGTTAGCTGACTTCTTTCAAGGTTGAACACAATGGGCGTCATTCACCAACCAATTTATAAAGAAATTCATTTTTAACTCTCATGCACTTTTCTAGCATTCACCAATATTTTCTTTTATTTGAAGCCCATGTAGGAATTATTATTTAAATAGCCTTCTTTTACGTCTGAAATGTGACTCTCCAGCACAAAACCAGTCACTTGTGTAAATTTTTCAAAATTGAGTTGTTTATATAGTTCATATATATATATATATATATATATATATATATATATATGTGTGTGTGTGTGTGTGTGTGTGTGTGTGTGTGTGT